>OV121083.1:50495606-50728106 GCA_921293015.1 Phorcus lineatus
GCTACCATGTTGATGGGTATTGTACTGAGGGCTGCAGATCTGGATGGAGAGGAGACAGATGTGACGTCAGGTGTCCACGTGGATGTCGAGAAGGCACTTGTGTCCAGGACGGGAAGCAGGAGTGCTCCTATGGTTGCAAATCCGGCTTCCATGGTCATCACTGCAACAAGAAATGCAACATCCACTGTGTCGACAGGGATTGCTTCCACGACCATCAACTGAAGACTACTGTCTGTACCAACGGCTGTGTGGAAGGGTGGTGGTCTCGCAACTGTAGAAAAAAGTGTCATATCAACTGTGAAGTTTGTGAGAGGGAGACAGGGGGATGTGGTGAGTACTCTTTCAGGTCGGAGTAAAGAAATGAAATTGGGTAACAAATTGTCATTTAAGTTTGCTTCAACATCATCTTTTAAACCTTAAGTGGGCAGATCATTTTTTCCGATGAAGTTTAAGCCAAAGAAAGTTGTCACGTTCTAATCGTTGTTATCGTTTCAGTTCCTGAAGAGACACTACCCTTACTCTCCCACGCATCAAAGATACAGACAGCGATCTATCTTTTGTCACTGATGACTTTTGAGTGCATGCATCTTGTCCTTACTTGGTGTATTGACTCCTTGCAAGACTTGTTAAAAAATTGCTTGCAGGCTGTTAAATCTTGTATTCTCCAGGTCCCTCTGAAGTTATAACGTAGATATTATGATTCAGTCACGGATCTATCTTTCATTGCATGTTATTGTCCTAAAAATATGTCTATGTCCATCTATTTATTACTTGCTTGAAATCGCTGAAGAGATGACCCTCATCTGCCCATCCTGCTTCTGATAGAGTCTGAACGAGTTCATCGGTGCTGGCGTTAGTGTTGACTTCAAAAGGAAGAGAGTAGTCTGCATAGGCTAACATGGGAGGTGTTGTGATATGTCTGACTCTGGTGTCAAATGCGTTCGTCACAGCTCACTGATTGATTTACTGGAAGTTTTTGTTCAAGTGCTAATATCGCCAACAACCGTTTATTCTTCTCTTCCCATTAGAAGGCTGTTTCGTTGCTATTTTATAAAAAAATACTTCCTGGCACGCAGTTCGAGCGTGCGACCCTTTTCCCGCCTCTCCTCTAATGTACTTTCATAAAATATCATCAATTATTGTGTATCGAAAGTATATATTATGTACTTTACATTCATGTATCTATTATTATCATTCATGTCTTTATTCGCCGACTTAAATGTGGAAATCTCTTCTTTTTAAAGGGGGGAGGTGTCACGCAGTTCGAGCGTGCGACCTTTTTCCCGCCTCTCCTCTAATGTACTTTCATAAAATATCATCAATTATTGTATATATCGAAAGTATATATTATGTACTTTACATTCATGTATCTATTTTTATCATTCATGTCTTTATTCGCCGACTGTGGCTATTTTTATAGGTTCAAATGTCATATCCATGCTCCATTTATCAGCCTTATTACATGTAGCATTAATAGGCCAATACTCATGATATATATATTCATACCGTCTTGTAGAGGAGTTTGCGCCCTTTACAATAAGCCATTGTAGGGATCCATACCTTTAATATTAATGGAGCTAGGGATAATTTAGTTTCACAAAGAAACGCAGATTCGAGATATCCCTAGATAAGCTACGATCTCCTCTTGGAGATCGGCGCCTGGTCTTCACTGACGTCGGCACGGAACCTATAAATACCGAGCTAAGCTCCGGTACCAGTAGTCTTGACTTGACCCTTGCTGGGAGAGGTCACGGGTGGACCTGGGACGCTGGAAGTATTTTGGTGAGGACCGGTTAATATTCCTTTTTTTTTCTCTGTACCTTTCTGGAGTATTTGATCACTTCCTTTAAGAACTTACAGTTTTAACCTTACCTTCCCTCCCATTATTTGGTAAGTTCTATTATACATAATCTAGTGTTCTTATTCATTTACTCACTCAAGTAGTGATTAGGGATAATTTAAAGTACTGTGTGCTTGTTGTTTATTCATCCCTATTTTAGTGCCCCGTGCCCCGTACCCTTGTATATTCGCCAAAGTGTTGATTTGTCTTATGTATGCTATCTCGTTAAGACGGCCATTAGCTTATCTTGTTGTTACAACATCTGGGGTTATGCTGGAGTGATTCCCTACAGTTTGTCTATTTGTTTATTCACGGGTTGTTGACTTCCTTAATTAGTTGTTAACTTCTGTTGAGTGGATTACGGGTAGCTTGTCGCTGTACCCGGTTATCGTCATGTGTTGACTGCAAATAAATCACTTGATTCACGGATTGGCTTCACTCTAGTTATTTATTGGCTTGATTATTTTCTTTTCTTATCTTTCTGTCGGATAACGGGTCTCACCTGAGTTTAGATATCGTTACACCGTGAAATATTACACCAGTAAATATCTCTAAAACAAAAATAGTCATCTTTGGTAGCGGGCCAAGCAAATCAAATAAATGCTTATTTAAATATGGCAATCAGAATATCGATATTGTTGATAATTATACTTACCTCGGACTAAATTTTTATAGAAATAGACGACTCATTTATGGTATGAAAAACCTTGCACAGAGTGCTATGGAGGCAATGTTCTGTCTTATAAAGCGAGCTAGAAATATATTGTTGCCTCTCGATTGCCTTATCAAAGCCTTTGACATAATGATTGTACCAATCTTACTATACGGTTCCGAGGTATGGGGTTACGAAAACATAAATATCATTGAAAAAGTTCATTTAAAATTCTTGAAGATAATAACTGGATTAAGAAATTCTACAGCGAATTACTTCGTGTACGGCGAACTAGGTCGCGTGCCACTAAGTATACACATATACAAAAGAATTATATCATTCTGGCATAAGACCTCAATACAAACTAACATCGTCAAGTTATCTAGCACAATTCTAACATTTCTAAAACTTGATCAGCACAATGCCAATAATAAATGGCTGAAGAAAGTGGAAGAAATTCTAAACAATTGCGGACTGAGTGATGTTTTCAATAATCCATTTAACTATAGTACAAATTGGCTTATTGCAAAAGTTGATTATGTATTAAAAGATCAGTTTCTTTAGTCATGGAGAGAATCTATTCGATCAAGTTCTAAGGGACACTATTATAATTATTTTAAAGATAGCCTGCACTTTGAAAAATATTTGTTGCTGCCCAAAAATATCTCAACCCCAATTTTAAAGTTTCGAACATGTAATCACAACCTACCCGTTGAGATAGGGAGGTGGCGCGGAATCCCAAAGGAGGCGAGGACATGCCACCTCTGTGGCTCACCGACGGTTGCTGACGAAATGCATTATTTATTCAGATGTCATGCCTTAAGTAGTTTTAGAGCTCAGTTTATTCCAATTTACTATTCAAATTGGCCAAACCCTCACAAACTTAATCTACTCCTCAATAGCAACAAATTCAGATGTTTAAAGAAACTCTCTCATCAAATGTATTTTTCCCATTTGTAAAGTGTATATGCTCTTGTATGTTACTTTTTATGTTATGCATGCGCAATCTGTATCTTTAATTCTCTTTGTAAAATTGCTCATGTACCACCGTGCGTGGTTTTAGAGAATAAAGAATCTGAATCAGAATCTGACACTTCCCAGCCATATTAGGCTCTTCGCCAAACCGCGGGCTACTATGATTTTAACGTAAGACAATTCGAATAAACATTCAATTGACATTCGTAAACCATCAAACATGTATAAATGACGATTCAAAATATTTTTTCTGTTGATAATAGATTCGGGCTCTTTTAATCATGCTTATCTTAATCAAATATCATAGTTTAGTAAACACGATATTACCGATCGCGCATCAAGTACTAATATTTTTCGCAAATCTAACTTCAGCACTAGCACGTAAGAAACTATGATATATATTTATAGCTTTCTCATCAACACCCACTGTAGATAATTTTAGTCATGATATATGATTCATCACCTAGATGTGATGTCATCATGTAAACAATCATTATTCAGTTGTAACCGCAATCATAATGTTTGTAAAATATTTTATATATGCAATTGTATAACATATAGTATGCCTAGTATTTAACATTCAATTGTCATCCGTCAGCCATCAAAGATGTATGACTGACGATTCACCATCTTTCTTATGTTGATCATTTAACATTTGACAAGGAATAAACAACATGTTGTGACCACGAGGATCTCCTTACCTAACCTAATGAAGGTTAACATCAACAAGATAAATATTGTAGGAAAGCAGGACAGAATGTCTCCCTCATATTTATTGAATTGAAAGAACCTTGTCTACCTACCCATATCCCAGGGAAAGGTCTTATCATTGCATCAACATCGTCATAAAGATCCTTATGAACATCTTCAAAAGCATTTTCTTGGAGTATCTCTAGTGGAAAGTAGATACAGTCTCAGACTAGCAAAGATATATCGTGTATTTTTTGGTCAAAAGAAAATCGGAGTTAGCTTGATAGAGGGTTTATTTCAATCCACTGATTAATCCTAGTATTCCATGGCTAATTATATGATAAATTGATTTTTTTAAGCAGATAAGAAAATTACTTATAGTTTAATGTTTGTGTAATATCAATGTTATTGGATGATTTTATGTATATTTAATTATTCACATTTGTAGTGAGTATTGTAATTGTGTATTCATATATACAGATCTACATATACATTAAAAATATTGTTTAGTGTACAATGAATCTTGATATTCCGAGTGATATTGAATAATAAAATGGGAATACATATATATTTTTAAAATTAATTATTTAGTTTTGTGCCCCAGCTGTTGATTTTTATAGTATACATCACAGGGGCGTGTATCGCCGAAAATAATAATAGTAATATATAATGAAGAAAAAAAAGGGTATCTCTACTATATAAATACTAAAGGGATGTAACGCCCTCAGACCCCTCGTCTTGTTCCGGGACGAAATCAACTTGGAAATTCAATATAGATTAATATAACAATATACACACATGAAGCCTGATAAATTCCCTTTCGATAGAATGTGAAACAATCAAAATCGGTTGACTTTTGACAGAGCTACACTGTTTTGAAATCGAAAAAAGTATGTTTTCTTGTGAGTACGCCAAAATCCTGCCTCACTAAAACATCGCTTTCAAACTGATAAAATATGAATTAAACACTCGCATTCGTACTTTGCACGAGAAATACAACTTTATCGCAAGCTCTATGTATTCCGATTTCGTAGCGTGACTATTCAGATGAAATATTATGTGATTCATACCTCGTAAGCGAGCTTTTACTGCATTAAATGCGGTTTCGATCGCTCGGGTCAGCCATGTTTGACCTTAATATCGGAAGGATAGCGCAGAATACTAGCGGCTCGCTGATATGCTAAACATTAATTCTTCGTAACTTCACTACAGAAGAGTTAATGTTTAACCAATCAGCGAGCCGCTCCTATTCTGTGCCATCTGTCCAATATTGAGGTCAAATATGGCAGACTCGAGCGATCGAAACCGCATATAATGCATTAAAAGCTCGCTTACAAGGTATATATCACATAATATTTCATTTGAATAGTCACGCTACGAAATCGGAATGCAAGGGGATTGCGATAAAGTTGTATTTGTCGTGCATAGTACGTATTCGAGTGTTTAATTCGTATTTTATCAGTTTGAAAGCGATGTTTTAGTGAGGCAGGATTTTGGCGTACTCACAAGAAAACATACTTTTTTCGATTTCAAAACAGTGTAGCTCTGTCAAAAGTCAACCGATTTTGATTGTTGCACATTCTATCGAAAGGGAATTTATCAGGCTTCTTGTGTGTATATTGTTATATTAATCTATATTGAATTTCCAAGTTGATTTCGTCCCGGAACAAGACGAGGGGTCTGAGGGCGTTACATCCCTTTAGTATTTATATAGTAGAGATACCCTTTTTTTCTTCATTATATATTACTATTATTATTTTCGGCGATACACGCCCCTGTGGTATACATTGCATTCATATTGTAACCCCTTATGCAATACGTTCATTAAGAAAATAGAGGAAAAGTTTTTGTTCATCTTTTATATCAGGGCCTTCAAACAGCAAGCTGAAAACAAGAAAGTTTAGAATAAAATCATTAAACAATAAAGCTTTCCCACCAAATGAAAGTTATTAGGTTATTAAAAACTCTTATTAAGGGGAGGCAACTCGTCATTGGAAAAATATTTCTGGCGATCTTTTAATGATATCATTTTTTATATGATGTTATAGAGCAAGTTATTCATCAAAATAAAATTACAAAGCAGAAAATAAATTACATATTTTAATGAATTATTATATGAGCGTTTACCAGGATGAAATCATGCATCAATGCCTTTTCAATATCTGTCACGGTGCTGTCAGGGGTATGATTGACTATACCTTTGATTTGGTATCAGTAAGTATTATTAGTCACCATAACAGGAAGATAAAATATATTATGTAAAATAAGGATATCAAAATGGCAAAAGATCACACAACGGAGATGTGAGCTTAACTATTTATTAAGATATTATCAGTTTAAAGACACAAGCCAATATGCTTATTATAAATGACACTGTAAATCTAAAGAGATGAACCTAATAAAAGGAACCATCCACTTTATAAGTAAGTACCTACTGAAAGGCAACAAACTTAACTTAAACAACTATAGCAACTAACCCGTACCTAGATATCATTGAGCAATTAACCACATAATCAAATATGATTTAAATGCTTATTCAATCTAAGAATATTTTATAAAAGTACACGCCTAGGGTAAAGAAAAATTCAGGCTTACCCTAGTGTGTCCGTGCAGTGTGAGTCCTCCGTGGGAACTGCCACACTACAGGAAATTTCACTACTCTATCCCTTAATTAGATCCCTTAACATTAAGATAAAGTTTCTTGACATCCCTGCGAACTGAACAATTAGGAAAGGTCCGAAAGTCGCAACCCTTGGGTCACAATTTACAGTGATGTCAAGTTAAGCTAAACAAGCTGGCAGGAGAGAAACAACTCCTGGCAGTTTAGAATGTTATCAGGAGGTGTTCAGAAAGAACAAGGATTTAGTAACATGATATATAATTAAGCTCTAAACTGAGCATCGTCACAATATCAAAACACATTTTTACGCAAATAGATATAGCCCCATATCTGTAAAACATACAGCAATCGACCTATAGACAAATAAGAAGTAAATGGTGAGTTATTTCAATTAAAAAGAAAATTAAAAGTTAATCAGACAAGAAATATTCTCTTTAAGATATAAAGTACTAGTTATACCTTTCAGATTTGCATGTAAATTCAGGGCAGTGTCAGCATCTTCAGATCTAGAAATAACACGTTCGAAAACAGTAGTGATAAGGATAGGTTCTAAAATATGATAAAAGTATTGGGAATTGTTGATAGCGTGGTTAAAGTGACTAAGCTTTTCGAAATAGACTTCAGTTGACAAGACAAGACACTTGCTGGCAGTCATACATGTAACTGTTTACTACCCAGAATAGGTTGAAACAAAATACATTATTAGCTTCCCGTGGCAACAACATGAAATAAGCAATTTACTGAAATGAAATAAAACATACAAAATATTTTTCTAAAACTATAACTTTAAATGTTCAGAGACATTGCAACAGTGAGAATTTAGCAACATTTTACGTCAATTTTCGCTTGAGAACTCACTTGTTTAACATTTTCACTAATATTAGAATTTCATTGAATAAGATGTAGCCATTCGCACATAAGTTTTTTGTCTACAAAACACATGACCTCCTCCCCCTTAAAATACAATGATATAATATAAAATGCCAACAGAAAAAACCATGGTGTTTAACTCCACCAGTTTGCTTCTTTGTTTAGATGCAATTTATGTACCACAAGACTAATGTCTACTGATATTCATTCACTGTGAACACATGCCATTAAACAGAATATGACTTTTCAAAAACCATACAAGGTAACGTATTTTAGAACACTTGTTTTTTTAATTTAATGAATCTGACCGTAAATAACAATTCAAGGAATTTGTGTGCAAAATCGTAGAATACAAAATTTAAAGGTTTGGTTTCATTATGTCGGAAAATATGTCTTGAATCTAATTACGTCATAAACTAACGTTACCACCACTTAAAAATGGTGTGATAAACCGGATGATAAAAACATTATAGATAATCTATCATTATCATTATTAATTTTTCTATTGATGCATGCATTAATGATAACGACATCTGCAGGGAAAATGCACTCAATCACAATCACAAATAAATTAGATTTCAGAAAAAAATAATTGTGTGAAATGTTATCTCTTTATCGATTTGATACATTTCTGATGTTAATATGGAAAGTGAAACCCTCATACAAAATGCATACTAAAATAAAATTCTAAATAACAAAAAATGTATGTTTTCTGACTATAACAAAGACATAGTAAACATAGTAACTTAGGAAACTTAAAAGTCCAGGGGAGATAACTATTCATTGGACAAAACACTTCTTATCAATTTTGAGTAAAATGTACTGTTATTCATAATTATGTTAGTCACTATTTATATCAGAAACATATATTGTATTAACGTTGTAATGTTTTGACTCGACAATGTTAATTAGAAATAGATAAGTTTTTATGAACATGCTATAACGTTTTTGATCTACACAATTGATATTGTTAAAGTGACACAGAGTATGTTTTAGGATTTTTTATGTTTCTTGAATAAGAGCCAAATGACCATATGTCCTCAATTAAGTTCAAATCGCCTACCTAACTCTCACCTCATCTCCCAAATTGCCAATATTGTGCTATGTTTAACTTTTCAATAATAAATTAAACTGAACGACCATCTAAATGTAGGACGTCGAAATTCTGCGTACATTTCACATGTATGTCAGTTAAAAGTCCTAATGAATACTACCAATCCATATTTACATTTGTGTCTGCTGTAAATAAGTTTCCAAAATTACGTTTGAGTCATTGACGCGCATCGGTTTTCGATCACAAATCGAGACTTTTACCTGTTTTGTCGTCACTATAAAGAACTCATGAGCACTATGATGTTAATTTTAGGAAACAACCACAACTTCTCGATAAAATAACACCAGTGATGAAGTTTAGCATAATTGACTCCAACAACATACTTTGTAGCCCTTTAAGCTTCTTTATGAAGTTATAACAGTCGCTCATACCGCCCCGGTGAGAACGAAGTTATTTTACTTTTGGTTTAATAAAATTCAACTAAACCAAAAAAACCTAGAGCACGTCTCTAGTCGAATAAAATTAAACGTAAAATTTGGCATATGGTGATGCTACATGAAAAATTAAGCTCCCTCTATTTAAAATTGTGAAATCCTTAAAGCTTCAACTCTGGAAAAAATGTTTAAAAAATCCACATCAGATTTGATGTGGCACATGTACATCAAAGAAACCATTCTCTTTCAACAGGGATGAACTTGTGTTATATCTCTTTTGCAACAGAACACCATAGGGACGCTGTGCAAGGTAATTTTTACATATGAAATTGGACAGACAAAAATAAAAAAATCCCGCCGGTGAAAACCCAAGTCAATACAGTTAGTTTATTCCTAAAAAGTCAAAGAGTTTATTGTTTTTAGGCCTCAGACCCACATTCAAAGTTACATATACACATATTGAAAATAGTACAAATAGACATAGCATCATAAAATATCATTGTTTCTTTTCCTTTCTGTATCTATCATTTATAGTATAGGGGATATGTTTTTAATGTTTAATGTTTTTAACATAATGTCTTTGTCATGAAGTCAGTGTTTAAGTCATGTTTCCGTGGAAAACCCAACAGAAAACTCAATATGAATCTTAAAACGGCACATCGGGATCATGGTTGACAAAGGTATAAAGGTTGGTATAGCTCTCATGAACAATAAAAATATAAAAACCAAATAAAATGATTACATAGAGTCACAGTTTCCATTAAAAACGGTCTAAAATAGAACTGGAAAATTTAACAAACGTTACCTGGAAGGTGAAGTATGTTTATATGTTTTGAGGGATCATTATTCATTATCATAAAGTACAATCTTTTATTCAACATGACGTTTTGGGATCGGTTGAGCATGGTTTACCTTAGGCTGGCACGTGGCACTCTAAATAACACGGCTGAATTACAATCAATAGTCACCTTCAAGATAAGCCACGTTTAATTTATCATTCTGTCACTCTATATCTAGGTACTCGAGATCTAGTGAGACTTCAAAGCATTGAACACTTGTATTTCGTTCATTAGACCAACCTTATTCTCCTGCAAAAAAAGTCATACTTATCAATACTCATTCATATTCATTAAAGTGACACTGAGCATGTTTGATGATTTTTCTGTGGCTGAAATAAGAGCCAACATACTATCTCTATATACTAAACTATATGTACTAACGTTAAGTTCAAATCGTCCCAAGTTGCATTTTTAACGCTTAATTGCCAACACGTTTATGTTTTTCCTGTTTTTAAAGATTTATGAAAACAGCCATATAAATGTGAGGAAGTATAATATATAATATTCAAATGACCTACTTAACACTAGCAATCATGATATATAGCACAAGTATCTTGAAAAACAAAAATGGAAATGTATTGTCTATGCAATGTATTTTAACATGGGTGTACCTATTATCAGGGTAATTATAATTTGATTGATGAATTAATATCTGTAAACAAAACAAATGTAATTTTGGTTGATAAGAAGATTTTCCGGTGTCTCAAATGTACCCGGCAATCATTTTCAGTGGGTAAGCTTGAACACTATGTCAACAAATTGGTATTTTTAAAGGTTACTTTTTTTATTCGGTTCTTATTTATGTAGTAAATGGATTGTTACATTCATCACAAGTGAAACCTCCAATGCATATTCCATGTGCACAAGTCTCCTCATTGATTATCCAACTGTTCATAAACAAAAGTACAAGCCAAACGAGCAATATGTAATGAAGAGAGAAGTGTTTTTCAATTAGGGCACATACAGTAATATTCCAAAATGAAAATAACACTGAAGACTTCAAATCATTAAACATGGAAGAAAATACAACTGGATATTATTATTTTTTACCTTTTTTAAATCTTGATTTATTTTTGATTGGACTATCTAATTCCTTTGCAGTAAGCTAGTGAACAAGCACAGAAAAGCCTTAGCTCGGCAGCAAGGGTTAACTTGGACAGTTGAGACTTGCGAGAGTTAAGCTGTGCGTAGGAATATGATCAGTTTCAAAAATTACGTTTGAGTCATTGACGCGCGCCATTGACCGGTTATCGATCACAAATAACGACCATAACATGTTTATTGTCACTATACTGAACTTATAATCACTTAGATGCTGATTTTCAGAACAAATTAACTGTTCTAGATAAAATAATTTTATAATAATAAAATTACGTTTGAGTCATTAACGAGTGTCATTGTTTGGTTTTCGATCACAAATTAAAACTTAATTCTGTTTATTGGTAATGGTTCTATACTGAACTTATGAAGTCTATGAAAGTGTTTTTCAGGAACAACCACTACTCATCCATAAATTTACAACTTTAATAAAGTTTGACATATTTGATTCCAATAACATAATATGTGTTTCTTTAAATCATTTGTACATATTTGTTATCAGTAGTACGGGGAACAGTTATTCAATCAATAACTTATCACAAGGGAAACTCACCAGGTATGTCAGGAGATTATCCTGTGCCCCCGTTAGGTTGAGAGAGTACATTAATCAAATCTGAAAAATCTGTTGGGTCGCTATAGTGGGAGAGTAGTAGTGTGTGTTACATGCTCATATATCCAGAAGGGTAACTAGATGTATATTGGGATATTCGGCTTTGCAATGTTATCATATAAAGATTATATGCTTATAGAGGCCAAACCTTATTTCTACGGTGGACTAGCAGGAGGAGAAAAGGAGTGTACCATACAAGCGTGCTAAATCAAGCCAAATTCTTATTTGAGAAATTACACATAACGATGGATACCCTACATGTATGAATAAGTGATGACACGTTTCTTTATAGAACAGACATTTATAGAATTCTCAGCTGCGATCACTTTAGTATGAATCTAACCTTAAAGGCATTAGTGCACACCACTATATCATACATACAACAAATGCATAGATAATGCATATATCTCGTTATTACTACCGTCCGCACTCAAGCAATTGACCTCTTAGATATCGGAAATATCTCGAATTTTGCTTACAGTCAATAGAGCGAAAACGGCAGGCGCTCTCTTTATCCAATAACTTATGCTTATACTATATTTTTCAAATCAGATATGTTACAAATTTTTTTCAATAAACAATACTTCAACCTTTATTAATAGATTAGAGTTAAATTCTAAAGCTTCACAAATCTTTAGTTCAGTAGTTTTTAGCTGTCCAAACCGTTCTCATTTGGTGCACAGCTGCTTTAAAATAGCCAATTTGAGCTTTTAAGTTTGCCAAAGTGCCTTTGAATCACATTATAGAAGGAAACAGAAGGAAAAGAACCTCGATCTGTTGATAACTCATTGAATAATTATGAATAAGTAGCATATAATTTGGGGTACATCGGAGTAGAGTACTCTTTTTTATCATTAGCTTGTCGTTATATAGTTAAAATCAATATCTAGGAGAGAGAAAATGTGTTGTATCAAACGAGGATAGAAGGGGCGTCGGGGATTCTATCACTGAGAACCATTATCACTTTTGAACTGTCTAGAATATGAGCAGCATAACGTGATAACTGTCTAAGCAAATGATACGTTTGTTTCAACATAAATTACTGTATGATAAAGAGCCATAAGAAAGAGGAAGACTTTTATGGAATATATACTTCATTATTGCAAGAGTGCAACGTGTGGAAGCTCCAGCGGTATTTTTGCATGATTACAGTGTTAACATCTTCACCTAGACACTTGCAATAAAAAAAGCTAAAACACCTTAGAACCCGCATTCAAACGCTTTTAGAGGTCATCTACCAAGCTTTTAAATATATACTTTAACAAAAATAAATGTAACAAAAATCCTGTTTTTACCCGATGTTTCAATGGTTTTTTATACGACTATTCAATTTTTATTGAATCTTCTACTGCCTCGTGTATCTATTAATGCCTGTCAAACAGAGCCATTAAAACAATAAATTAGTAAATATTTATAAGAAATAAAAAGGAACTTGGATTAAAGTTAAGAAAAGTTAAAGTTAATTTTCAAATATTCTGTGACATGATATTAAAATATAAGTTAATGCTTTACTTACGGCATAGCAAGAGTGTGATTTTCATGTTGGTACGTATTTTTGACAATCGGTTGCTCA
This sequence comes from Phorcus lineatus, assembly GCA_921293015.1. Taxonomy (NCBI): domain Eukaryota; kingdom Metazoa; phylum Mollusca; class Gastropoda; order Trochida; family Trochidae; genus Phorcus; species Phorcus lineatus. Next base: position 50,508,862 of record OV121083.1, read on the forward strand.
CGTACAAGACTACCTTTACATATTGATTAAATTGAATTTTATCATGACTTACCAGAATATAAAGGCACTAGCTTTAACACGTGTGACCTCTCGTAAAATATAATTCAATCAAAAAAAATTGTCAACTACTCATTGGTTAAGGGACATTAAATACCTTGGAGCGGGGCAACATGTCACCTTTGTGAACTAAACTAGATGGCCTTATCAGTTAATCTATGTTTTTATCAGCGCTAGATATATCAAGCTGCAAATAAATGCATGTGTATGTGTGTATGTGTATGTGTGTATGTATGTATATATATATATATATATATATATATATATTCTTTAAAAATAACAAACTGAAGATTGGTCTTCATATAAGTTATTTTTAAAGAATATTTGATACATAAACCATGATTATTTAACTTTTACACATATATATATATATATATATATATATATATATATATATATGTAGCAAGACGTATTGACAAACTAAAATGAACTACAAATACAAGTATTCAATGTAGTCATCACAATCCTACAAAGCCTTTTCTTAACACAATTGAAAAAAAGACAAAAACGTTCTAATGCGATAAACTAGTTGTTCTTTGTCACGATATAAGTACTCAACATAAAGGTAGCTACAAACAAAACTAGTTGTAATCCAAAATATTGATTAACTAATTTATTCATTTTGAATACCAAATATTAAATAAGGCAAAATGTTTTAATGAGTAAGAATGGTTAGGACGAGATGATTTTGGGTTTAACGCCGCTTTCAAATATATTTTACTAATTTTACGTCTGCTATTATTATTGCAGGGTGGAAACAAACAAACAATTCTATTTTGGCTTTGCATTGCGGTGAAACCTGCAGACAATTAAAGAATGAAGAACAGGACAAGATAAACATTAAAAAACATAGCAGATGCATGAGGTTATTTGAGGAAGTATCAACCAAAAACCAATGGCGGCCACTTTTGTGTGAATGCCTTGTCTTAACTTAAGCGATCATGGTAGTTCATTTGGAAAAAAAACCCACTATAACCTGTTTGCCTATTTTCTAATACCTTTGTATCATCCATTACAAATTGAAGCTTGATTTTAATGACAGTGCACATTACAAGAGATAAAGAAAGATTATACATGTAAAGATTAACCACAACTAAAGATTTCTTTTCGCACACCTGGTGAATGTCTTTAAAATGTTAAAAAAAAATTCATTCAAATGTTTACATAGTTGGCGTAACATTAAACAACATCTGGATACTTAGAGGTTGGCAACTGAATTTTTCTTCACCATAAAGTCTGTACTAGGTAATATATAGGGAGAAGTGATACCCTCAAACTTTCATAAGAAGGACAGGCAATAAAAATGATATACAGGAACGGAATAATGCAAAATGGATATGTCGATGTGAAAAGAGTTGGAAAAAAGAAATGTACATAACTACCAACGTTACCATTGACGAAGAAAGTACATGTTTATGTCTCTTTGTCGTCTTAATGATTCAGGAATATGGAATGTTAATGAAATCTAATTTTTACATTAAAAAATGATATATTTTCAAATATATATACCATAATTCTTACTAAATGTAACATCTAAAGGTAGTAAAGGTAACTGATATCATCTAACTGATATAGATTGTTAATGGAATACTTAACTTTGTACTGATTTCGTTTTAAAACTGGATTGATTCTGAAACCAAGTTGGCGACCAAATCTCCTGCGAGGATAAGTTGGACAACAATGTTAACTACAACCACCACCATAAATGTCATAAAATATCTTATCAAACCCTACCTTTCCTAATTAAAATATTACAAGTTATTGTAGCTTATAGATAATCTCCCAAAGCAAAGTCGAAATGAGCTAATCTTTAGCTGCAAGAAAAACTTGGTGCTTCATAGTCTAAACGTGAGCAATAAACAAACAAAGCGTTCGTGTCTAAAAGGAAACCTAAAGGTAACCTGTCTCGGTATTATAACAGAAGACCTAACTAGCAATCGTATAGTAAAGAGACTAGTCAAATTGAATAAAAGTCACAACTTTAAATTCCTTTTGGACATTGAATTTCAACATGATTGCAAGAAAGGCATGAACGTCGATAAAAATCGATACTATGTCACGGAACAAAAAATCCTTATATATGAATTCATACGGAAGCACCCTAGTGCCACAGTCAAAATTCTTTTATCTCCTAATTAGGAGATAGTAACTCCTAATTAGGAGATATTAACGCCTAATTAGGAGATAAGTAACCTCTAATTAGTACTTAATTAACACCTAATTAGGAGATATATCACCTAATTAAGAGATAATTTCTCTTAATTAGTTGATACTATCACCTAATTAGGAGAAAGTAACTCCTAATTAGCAGATAGTAAGTCCTACTTAGGACATATCTATTTCCTAATTAGGACTAAATTATCACCTAATTAGGAGATATTTTCTCCTAATTAGTTGATACTATCACCTAATTAGGAGAAAGTAACTCCTAATTAGCAGATAGTAACTCCTAATTAGGTGATAATTAAGTCCTTATTAGGAATTAGTTATCACCTAATTAGGAGACAACTAAGTCCTGCTTAGGATATAGTTATTTCCTAATTAGCTGATACTTTCTCGTAATTAGGTGATAATTAAGTCCTAATTAGAAGATACTAACTCCTAATTAGGTCATAATTATCTCCTAATTAGGTGATAACTAGGTCCTAATTAGGTGATAACTACCACCTAATTTGGAGTTAGTATGTCCTAATTAGGGCTTAATATCTCCTAATTAGGAGATAGTATGTCCTAATTAGGACTAAATATCTCCTAGTTAGGAGACAGTTTCTCCTAATTAGGTGATAGTTATGCCCTAATTAGGCGATGATTAAGTCCTAATTAGGTGATAACTATCTCCTAATTAGGTGATAGTTATGTCCTAATTAAGCGATGATTAAGTCCTAATTAGGTGATGGTATATCCTAATTAGGGGATAAAAAAATTGTGACTGTGGCACTAGGATTCTTCCGTAAATTCATTATAATAATCATAAAGTGTTCAATATTGCAGGAAAGTAGCCCACATTGTATCTACATGTGAGCGTTTTTAAATGTTTACTCACTATTCTCAGATTTCTATCACATGAACTAGCAACAGATAAAGCAGAACTATTTGCTATATTTTATTAACTAATCATTCTGCACCACCTGTTGAATTGTGGTATTTGTGTATATCATTGCTAACGGGAGACACGGTTTTCTGGATAATAACTTCTTTATTGTGAAATTCACGATGTTTTCATTTGATCAAGAGGGGATGTAAGGGGATCTAAGATCTAAAAGTCGAGGTAAAAGATTTGATAGAATAAGAAAGAAGAAAAAGGATAACACCATAAAAATTTAGATGACGTATTGCGATTTTGGGTACCAAACAAGAGGATCTAATAGTTACATTGATCACTGATAGTTCTGACTCGCCAATTTTCGGAAACGAAAAGGCAGAGGCTCTATTTGAATAGTTTGATTCAGTTGCTACTTTTGATTGGGGAAGGAGTTGTGCCCCTTTTCAATTTTGTGTGATAATGAATTATCTCATGCAGTTGTTGTTCAATATGAAATAACTGATCTTACCAAAAGTCTCAATGTGAACAAAGCCAGTGGCCATCTTAATATACGGGGCGGGATTGCGCAATGGTTAGAGTGTTTGGCTTCGGATCAAGAGGTCCGTGGTTCGAATCCCGCCAGGGGCTCGGCAACTATGTCTGCAGTAGAGAACTGTTCTACACGCAGTCAGGTTTGGGTGCAATGCTACACTGAATTTCAGTGCAGTAGCACCAATCGTTCGCTAGTTCCAGGTGTGGTCGCTGGTTTCACCGCAATGCATAACCGCAATGGTGTTGCGGGCTTTCTCCAAGCAATAATACTAGCGGCCGCGATATAAGTGAAGTACTCTTAAAAGCGGCGTTAAACCCCACATCACCTCACCTCATCTTAATATAAATAAGATATTCCTGAGAAATATATCACTTTAAATTGCAGTACCACTTTCTCTGTTGTGTAACTTTTCGCTTGAACGAAATATCTTCCCATCAAGTAAATGTTTTGTCACTTTTTCAAATTGGTGATAGCTATTGGCCGTCAATTTAAGGCCTGTTCAAACCATCATTTATTAGTAAATTATGGACATTTGATTTTTAAGCGAATTTTCTTTTATTATTGTTTACTGTTCAAATTTCAAACTGTTTTTAACCAACAACTGTACATTTATATACTAATTCTGACTAATCTAAACAAATATTATCGTTCACTTTTTAATAAATATATCCTAACTGTAAAACAAACAACAGTAATATATTTACACATTTGAAAGACAGGCATATCAAGTAACCATAGGAATTAATTTGTTTAATACTTTTACAGGTTTAAACTATGCAGTCATTTTCCGATGGGTTCCTTTAGAATGCCAGAAAAACTAAAAACTTACACTATCAATAACATTTAGTACTTCTTCACTTAACTGTAATAACATTTTTAGGTATTTTACAACATGTAAATATTCTCCTTTCGAGATTTCTCCTTATGAAATAGTTGCCAGAAGGGCCCATGTCGAAGGCGTTTGTTGTATTGGACTGATAAGAATGGAAACTCCCAAACAATGGAAGCAGGCTGACAACTTTATTATTCGGTCGTTTTGGCTCTCGCTACAAACTGAGAAACTCGTGTTGGCTTCTTTTAATGTAAGAGTTGTATAGTGTCGTCTAGCGAACGCTATGTCGCTATGTCAAAGTACCCAGTAGTTAGAACACGTACGTAGCGATACAATTAGCCATGCTCAAAACTTAAATTGTCATGACATGATTTATAGTATCATTGTGTTGCCTAACCAAGCTAAGGGGACATTGTAGACGTGACCCGTGTACAATGTCCCAGAACGTAATATATTTCATAGACATATCCGTGTCATGTTGTTTTTTTTTTATTTCTTTATCTTGTTACTTTGTATTGAGGTACACAAAAGCTATCCGTGATTGTCTAACAATTTAGTTATTGTGAAATAATGTCGTCAAACATAAATAAAATATCTACATTATTGCATAAAGAAAATACTTCCTAAGTTATTGACTACGAGAAAGGGAGCTCCCCTCAATTTTCAAGAAGATTACCCTTGTGACCTCGAACCAGTTAGATGAAAGAGGCCTATATATAACCAACTGGGAAACCCGTGGGTCCCTTTAGTGGCAGAGTGGTATTTTGTTATCTCACAACCTGATCACGTATATGCATACAGTGCTCAAACCGAATTTCTAAGGTGAACTAGCAGATGGTCGTAGCAAATGAGTGTATCAAATAATAATTGAGCGATTACACATAACAATGGACACTCCCAATACATGTTTATGTAATAACAATAATTAGCTATGTGATGACAAGATTCTTTGTAGAAAAGACAGGTAAAATTCTCAGCTGCAATCTCTTTTGTTTGAATGTAAACTTAAGCCAGATTGTAGTATGGAAACAGGAAAAAAATAGAGCCATGGGCTCTGTAGCTCATCAGACTTTTGATAGAAATGGGTGTTTGGGTTTAGACCATGGGGTCATGGGCAGTGTAGGAAAGATAGCCTGTCCCAACGTCCGAGACGGGTAAATTTGTTAAAAGTTATTCACAATCAAATAAAAAAGGCCCATTGCCCATTTGGGGTCAAGGGGTCACCGAACCTACAATTCAGAATCCCCATTGTCCAAGGAGTCTACACACAACTATTAAGCTATCAAGACCTTTTGGAACTGGAGAAGAAGATGAAAGTAGGATTTTAAGGTTTTGACCCATGTGACCCCATTTGGGGTCAAGACCTTTTGGAACTAGGGAAAAAGATGAAATTAGGTTTTGACCCCTGTGACTCCATTTGGGGTCATGGGGTCACCAAACCTACAATTTAGAATCCCCGTTGGCCAAGGAGTCTACACACATCTTTTCAGCTCTCTAGACCTTTTGAAACTAGGGAAAAAGATGAAATTAGGTTTTTTTAGGTTTTTTAGGTTTTGACCCCTGTGACCCCATTTGGGGTCATGGGGTCACCAAACCTACAATTTAGAATCCCCGTTGGCCAAGGAGTCTACACACAACTATTCAGCTCTCTAGACCTTTTGGAACTAGGGAAAAAGATGATATTAGGTTTTTTAGGTGTTGACCCCTGTGACCCCATTTGGGGTCATGGGGTCACCAAACCTACAATTTAGAATCTCCAGTGCCCAAGGAGTCTATACACAACTATTCAGCTCTCTGGACCTTTTGGAACTGGAGAAGAAGATGAAAATAGGTTTTTCATGTTTTGACCCCTCTGACCTCATTTGGGGTCATGGGGTCACAAAATCTACAATTTAGAATCCCCATTGGCCAAGAAGTCTACACACAACTTTTCAGCTCTCTGGACCTTTTGGAACTGGAGAAGACGATTAAAATAGATTTTTAAGGTTTTGACCCTTGTGACCCCATTTGGGGTCATGGGGTCACGAAATCTACAATTTAGAATCCCCATTTGCCAAGGAGTATGCACATAAAATTTCAGCTCTCTAGAGTCATTGGTTCTGGAGAAGAAGTCGAAAAAGTGAAAAGTTTACGGACGGATGGACGGACGGACGGATGGACGGACGGATGGACGGACGCCGGACGCCATGCCATGCCATAAGCCCATCGGGTCTTTCAGACCTGATGAGCTAAAAAAGGAAAAGCATACCTCGATCTGTTGGAGACTCATTTCTTAATTATTGATATTGACATTTTCCTCTGAATTGGAATGGGGTGCGATATCAGGGAACATTAGCATTAAAGTTGAAATCAACATTAACTCCAACTGGCTTTACACATACTTTAAACGGGGATGGCTGGGGATGTCGTTGCTTATGGGACATGACTGGCTGAGAACATAAATTAAACTGTATAAAATCTAAGCAGCATGATGTTATCAATTATGCTAACAAATGATAAAATGTTTACAACACAAATAACTGTAAACCAAGAGTCATATGACTGAGGAATAATTTTATGGATTAGGTACATCATTAGTGCGAAAGTGCAATGTTTTGGTGTAGAGGCTAACACGTTATTTCCCTTGATTATAGTGTTAACATCTTCACCCTCACTCTTGCAATGAAGAAGTTGAAAATCCTTAAAACTCTTCCTCATTCAAAATCTAAAAGATGCCTCTTAAAAATTTCAAAGATACCAAAAACAAGTAACAAAAATCCTGTTTTGAACCATTTTTTTACTGTTTCATCTGATCTTTCAATCTTTTCTGCGTCTTTTATTGACCTTGTCATCACTTAAAATGCGAAGTAAACCATACCACTAAAAAGAAATTAGAAGCATCTTTTAATATATGAAATACAATAATAAACATTCAAAAAAGATTTTAATTAAATTCAGTGACATGTCATAGAATAGAAGTTAATGCTTTACTTACGGCATAGCAAGAGTATGATTTTCATGTTGGTAATATTGACAATCAGTTCTCCACTTGTGATGGTATGTCTAGATTACATAAGCTTCAACTGACGGACGTCTTGAGAATATATAAGTGGGGCACAATAGGCTAGGGCCTTATCTGTAAGCAGAGGGTGATTGGCTAATGCACACTGGTTACCTATTGGGGAAGGTGGAAAGCTTTACATTTGTTTAGCTTTGATGTTATTCAAAGTGACCCTGACAGAACGTAAAAAACCTGATAAATAACACTGTCCCAAAGTCAAATGTTATAAACGTCATAAGATCAACCACGTTTGTACCTACCATTAAAAGCAAAAAATGAACTTCAGCGAACTACAGATTATATCAGTTCTCTGCGAACGATAGAATGAGTTCGAATCTAGCTATACAATTTGTAGAATGTTTATTCCCCTAATGAAGATTAATGTTAATCTAGCTAAATTTTCGTTTGAATAATAGATAAGTAAATCCTGATTTGTGATTGAAGACCGGCATATACACCATGACTTGTGCCTTGGCAAAGTGTATCTGTGTCCATAGTAGACTATTATAGACGCATGTACATTTAATCTTTGCTTGTAAACAGTGGAATGTGATATTATCGACAATTCATCATGTAATTGTTAATGAAAATGTTCACTTTGATAAATTCGGCACTTTGGGATGAACGTGCAAGCCAGTGAGATATTTTCAATTTTTGTTCTGCAAATATATCATTTTGCCATGTAGCTTAGCTACTTAAATATGACAATCAGTCTTTGTCTTCTTAAGAATCACTTGCATTTGGATGACATAATGCTTTAGTCTATCATCATATATTCATGTAATTTTGATGAACAAACCACTGCAACTGGCAACAGAATATTCACTTGCGAACAAAACACTTTAAACTATTCATCGGCATATTTGTCATAGTTAACACTAATTTCTAACGTATTATCTATATTTTTATACACATTACATGGGCACGTTTTTGTAAGATTTATTTCTTCATATTGTCTGAGATAAAAAGCAGTTTACTCTAAAGGTATTCTCTTCAGAAAACTTCAGAAATATGTAAACATATGAGGAGGATAAAATAACTATGATTGCACCAACGCATGTTACAACATAATATCAACAAAGAAAAATCCTCCACTAAGGACTACATTGTCTCTCAATTTCTTCCTGGTTATGGTAAAGTTAGCGCATTGATTTGCGGATTATGCATGGCAAACAGATAGATTAAAAAAAGAGAGATGCGCCCGTAAAATAACCATTTGTCGATTAGTAATGATAGTTTGCAGTGCAGGTATTGACACTCCCCATGGGCCACGAAAATTGTGTGACAAAAGAAACATGCAATACCTTGTATTGTATGTTGTATACATGAAATAGTTCTATCATGTTGTATCCTTATCAAAATTGTGTACATCGATGATATCTAATCATAAACAAGCCAGGTATACTTCTGATGATGCAAAATAAAAAAAGAAACTTTTATATGTTAATGGAAGTTTCAAAGGAAGACAACAGTAATATCTTTATACTAAAAATATTCGACTTGTTTTAAATATGCTTTGGTTCAAACGAGGATAGAATGGGCGTCGTTTATTCGATCACTTAGAACCACAAATTACTTTTCAGATATCATTTCGCTTAGAAAACAAGGAATTCTTATTCGATCTCTATCAGCGAAATAAAGAAGTTACTAATCCGTTACAACATTCCTTGTCTTCCATAACTTAAATTGCCAGATCTCAAAGCAGCATGATGTGATGAATTATACAGTTAATGAGACAACTATATAGACACTGGACAGATATTGGAAGAATGACAAATATAATTATATTATTATCTGCCAATATGGAAAGTCCATTTGATAAATGTCATCTCATAATGATCGCTTTTAAAGGTAGACAGTCACTTACATAAAATATATCATAATCTCAGTTCTTTACAGAAGATTAATTTATAAAGTAGTTTCTACCTTACATAAAATTAATTTGAAAATGTATTAAACTTAACGAATGGACAAGTTATTTTGGATCTTTGTTTCTGAAAAACAGGGAATGCAGAGAATTTTTTAGTTCTATAACTTTATTGAACATTTCTGTGAACTCTGCGTCAGCTGACTAGATCGCCCTAAAAGTACAGCTCCGTTGTAGTAGTAGCATGTAGCCAGATTAAACAACGGTGGCCTCTACAATCTATCAGGATGGCTTGAGAGCGGAGTGTAGGACGTCAGGCTTCGGATCAAGAGGTCCGGGTTTCGAATCACGTCAGGGGCTCGGCAACTGTGTCTGAAATTGAGAACTGTTCTACACACAGTAAGGTTTGGGTGAAATGCTATATTGAATTTCAACATTGACGTTTTGCCAATTAATAGGTTGTCAAACAAGAGGAAACGAAAAAGCAGAGGTCCTTTTTTATGTCATTTTCTGTTTAAATGTTGATTGAAGAAGGAGTTCCAGTACTGTGGGAAAATGATATATCTCAAGCAGTTATTGAACAATATGAATTAACTGAACTTATCAAAAGTCTCCATGTACATGTGAACAAACACAGTGTAAATGTTGATATAAATCAGAAATTACTAAGAAATATATCACTTTCAATTGCCGCACCACTTTGCCTGCTGTGTAACTTTTCGCTTGAACAGGATAACTTCCCATCTCAAGGAGGGAAGTAAATGTTGTCACTTTTTCAAAATCGTGATAGATATTGGCCGTCAAATTACAGGCCTATTTCATTACTACATGTATCTTTTTTTAGTAAATAATGATTTATGATTACGTCTTTGATCATTGTTTACTGTTAAAATTTCGATTTGATTTTAACCAACAACTGTACCTTTCAATTTATCGAAATAAATAATGCTATTTGCAAATCCCTGGCTGAAAATAAATGTTCTTGTAGGTAATTCTTTGATATCTCTAGAACATTTGACACAGTATGGCATAAAGGGCTCGTATTAAATTACAACGTGGTTTCTATTGTTTACATATTGAATGGTTACACAGTTATAAATGATATTGTTAATGATTGCAGAAAATGACGATGGTGTAACATGATATTTCCCTGTATGATTCACAAACAGCACAGCAAAAAGTTTTTCAACATTTAAATGAAACGTTATTAGTAGGGTTCCAGTCGTACAAGTATCCCATATATGACAGCAATGAACGACATTGGCGCCTTGTCTACTTACTAGATGTTGATTATGTACATATACTATATATTGATAGTAATCATTACTTATCCTCATATTGATGACTACGTTATACACACTCGATGTTCACTTTTATGATGAAGTCATATCTTTTAAACACATACAAAAAATAAACTGTTATACAAAGGGATTAAAAGATAACAATTATCTGAAATTTCACATCTGAACATTTAAAAAGCAACTTTAACACCTGCAAAAATATAACATTAAGATATTTACTTTGTAATAATTTTTTCTCTGTCCGGGATCAAACTTTGAGTTGTTACTAAGCAGCTCATCGTGTGCCCCAAATTTGACATTATTGAATAGTTATAGGTATTAGTCTCCCTGTTTCCGGAAGCCTCTACAGTAGTATGATATCTATCTGACAAAAGTCCCGTATTGCTATACATGGTCCCGTGTCAATGAAATGACTCTCATCCAACTGTGGGGCCACCATGAGAGTTCATACGACTATCTATCACATTAACCAATGAGAGCGCTGCTTTCTACTGGCAGTCAACTACATTTTTTTTTAAATTGGCCCCGTTATTGCCAAATAGTTTGATGTTCAGGGATTTACAGAGATGATGTTGTTGCATACACTCACACACACAAAGATTTCTTTATTTTCGAAGCTTCCTAACTTAGCTAACCACCAAGCTCACAAGCAGCGTTCATTACCAGACTCTCATTCTCTGAAAAAGCCCTTCGATCAGCATTGTTTTTGCTATCTCATTGTTTTACTTTTTAGGTGGGTCAGTGAGAAAAGAGTCCTTTTTCTGTTCACCAAATCCCTAGTTTGAGCTCAATCGTAATATATAGTTACCTATCTCTTAACAAGCAATAACATCTGGTTATTGATTTAACACAAGACTGAAGGGAGAGTTTTTTTAGTAGAGGTTTGAAAATTCGAAGAGTTGATAGAAGTGGTATCAGAACATAGGAACTAGTGACCGAGGATGGTTTCAATGGTGAATGTTCAAAATAAAAAAAAATCATTAAAACTGCCATGTAAACACACTCGAGACTTTCTAAACTATTGATATTTTCCATTTGAAACTTACAATGAACACACTTTTCCTTGACGAGTAAAAACATAGGCCTGCAAGTCAAAAACAGAGAACCTCCGATAATCTTTGCGTAGTGTACGCCTTGGAGTGAATGTGAATTATTACCTGACAGACCGATATGAGCTAACTCCCTTGTATGACTGATAGACGGCCACCAACTACCAACTCTGTACCGAGTTGTAGAGATTAAATATAGGGTATAAGGTGGGTATATTTCACAAAGATCGTGAATTCATTAGAAGGGAGATAACTCTTTGAAGACTAACACACTGTTTCACCAACCATATGCCATAAATATTTCCTGTTACGAGCAGATATTATGTGATGTTAATGATAAGACCTGTTTCTTTCCAAAATAAAGTTACAAAAAAGACTTTTTACGATCAAGTGATAAATTGTTGCGATACTTAGGCATGAAAAAAATATAACAAGATTGTAAAGATAGGCCATGAGTTAAATTAGGGCTTGTATACGTTAGCTGATTTCATTCCTCCACAATTATGATTTAGAGGTGCCGGGGTATTTCAACTGCACTTAATATTCTAAAGGTTCTGATCTATCATTTTAATTCATCACAGTTTGTGTTTCTTGTAAATAAGATATAAAATACTTTGTCCTTCCCTTGATTTGTTTGAACTTATTTGCGCTTTCTTGTTGCAAGTCGTCAAAATAGAACATATTTCTTGCTAATGTGTTGACACCACCTTGTAGATAAAAGATTGATTGTCCTTAATTTCTTTTATTGATAAATAAGCTTTGTTTCTCTGCTGTGATACAATCCTTCAATGGTAAGGATTTGATGTGTAAAGGTGACTCATTAACTGTCTGGTTGTTGTGATCGAGTCACTAGTATTGATATTTTGTTGATACAACTTCGTCTTAGGGCATGCATTCTCCTTAATCAAATGTTGAAACTGAGTCAGGTAACATGTCTTGTGTTTGAAAATATACATGATGAAGATGGGCATTGAGCTTATGATATTGCAATTGTTCAGAAATTTGGTTTCAGATATTTAAATGATCCTATTAGAACAGTTAAAAAATAAATTAGTCTTACATCTGGAGCATGATTTAAAACTGATTAGGTAAATCTGGTTTGTAAGCCAAATTAATTCTTGTAGTCAGGTGAGAGTATTTTTACAGCTACACGTATTTGCAAATTCATCCAATTTGATAATTTTTCTTTTTTTGAAAAGTTGTGGCATGCAAGTATTTTTCAAATTTGAAAGCTGTAAGGTGTAGAGATATAGTATATAACAAAAGTATATTTGTTCAATTTGTAGTTTAAAAATGATGAAACAAATAAAGACTTCCATCCACGACTTGCCTATTCTTGCTCCTACCCTAATGACTTGATAAGATAGGCCATACCGCATTTCCAGTACTTTTCTTTGCCTGTCGCCAAGGTTGCACTGCACTGCGCTGCGCTTAAAACAGAAATATTTACTCGTTGGCTGCAAGGTTTACCTTGATTAACCAGTGATAGAGACTGGTGAAGTTTAAAGCAATGCGGGCAAAATGGTATAAAGAAGGATGGCGGTTTTTATTTATTTAGCATACCTTATCATATCGACGAGAGGAAACTTGTTATAAATAAAACACTTTCAATTTCAATCAATACACATGAAAGGAAATAATCATGGAATAAAAGATACATTACCGAATATCTCTATGTTTTTAATTAGAAGAAAAAATGTTTTGCAAAATTCGAACCCATTAGTTAAAAGGTATATCATTATTTGTAATAATAGACAAAGTTCTACAGCAATTTTTGATCATAAAAAGAGCAAAAGAGCTATCAAAAGTTTATTCCTACATTTGAATGCTATCAAATTCTAGCACAATGTAACATATGCACATCAGTAGTGTTATAGAAATTTGAATTCTGGACCTCAACATGTTGACGCTACCCTAAACTTCATTTTATTAAATCTAAATTAGAAATAAGTTTATACCAAATAGTTAAAGTATCATCAACGTACATTTTGTTCATTAGGAAAACTTTGTTTTGACAAGATTGCTCATCATATACGTTTTCGTTTTAATAAATACTTTAATCACTGAAGAAGAGAAAATATAAACTTGGACAGCAAGTTGTTTGGCCGTTAACCCAGATTGAAAGAAACTTATAAAATTTAAAACTATAGAAGATATATATATTACACAAAGTCAAAGGAAGAGAAAGGACAAAATGATAGAACAATATAAATGAAACATAAACCAAACATATTTACAAATCGGAGCACAACATGTGCACAGAAACATATATACATGTTTTAAGCGAATAAAATATTCATACCAATAATGTTTAAAATGGTTATTATACAATATTCGTTAAAATGAACGTAAACATGCGTTCTTACATGGTATATACAATTTTTACGATTATTTACAAGCAACGTATGCAATACGTTTACGTAACAATAACAATTATGATGCTTATCATATACTTTTTTTCTTTCTTTTTTTGGAATAAATTCTAAGAGCAACCAAAATCCATTGTCAGATGGGAAGATAAAGTGTAACTTGGTAACAGTAAACTTGTTTTCAAAAACGACAAAAAAGCAAGGTAGGGGCCCTGCACCCGCTAAATATTGTGCACTGTGATATAACGCCCCCTCGACCCTTTTTCAAAAACAGTCTCGAACACTAGCAGGCTTGAGACCGAACCCCAGCCCGAGAGCATTACTGCCACCTGCTCTAGTTAGTACGGTCCGGCCTCGCCCCACGCTAGTGAAGTTCGGATCGGATCTGATCTAAATATAGAAACAGATACTACACTTTGATCTTAGCCAAAAGGCCGAGAAGCATCATATTGATAAAATTATGCAATAATTGATGGTGTTTGCCAAGTTCAAGGTATATCGTATCTTGTGACGTAAGCTACTCATGAAATGTAATCTTTACCCAAGACTTGATTAAATTAACCTGATATTTGACAATCACCATTGAGTATAATCTATATTTTACATATTTTGTATATCAATTTGCAAACAGTAAATAAACTTGAACGAATTGGTATGGATATTGTACATTTTAATTGGTGGGCAACCTAAGGATATTTCAACATTAATAATTTCATCCTTTCATTTATCCCTAATTAATTTTGCCTAGTATTGTAAGTACATTTAGGTTCCAATATAAAGTGTAAGTCAAGTCAAATGTGATGTTTCATGTTTGTACGCCAAAGGCCTATATACACGTGCATATCATTACATACTATATTTTCAGTATTTACAATGATCATAATTCCAATAATATTTGCATAATTACAAGACAATGAAAAACATGCTTTCGTGCATTAAGTATTAGTGCTTCATTCTTTGTTATTATGAGGCACTTAAACTCACAAATATTTTGATAAAAATACAAAAAAAGTTGGAAAATAGAGTTTTCTTAATAGTGTTCACATACAAGTAAAACTTTGATATTCACTTTATATCTACATCATTTTCACACAACGGAAAAAATTCAAACAATAATCAATAATGGACCATCTTACTTCTTTATTTTTCGTTTTCTAGTCTTTTGACAACATTTTATATTTACCATTCGTATTTGAAAAACAGAAATTCAAGCAAGTGACTAAGAGATGTTCATAGGCTGTAAAGGAATTGTTTTAATTGTGTCAGGACCTGATTTTTAATATATAGATACGTCCAGTATGAAAAGCCTTACAATAAGAAGCAATTAATGCTGATTAAAGACTTATATTTATGTAAGATTTTTTAAGGCCCTAAAGATTCAAAATAGTTAATCGACTGCAACCAATGAAAAAAGGGTCTTGTTAGGAGCCACCTAGTAAGGACAACATGCAGTACCAAATCATCAGTGACCAAATATAGATCGCTGTCTGTATCTTTGACGCGTGGGACAGTAAAGGTAGTGTCTGGTCTTGAACTGTAACGATAAAAACGATTAGAACGTGATAATGTTGTAGGGCTTAAAATTCATTGGGAAATGATTTGTCCACTTAAGCTTTAAATAATGATGTTGTTAGGTCAAGCATAGAAGGCGGTAGGTTGAAACAAACATACAGGAAAATTTGTTATCCAGTTATTTTTCTTTCATTCGAATTGACAGTTTACTCACCACATCGCCCTGTCTCCCTCTCACAAACTATACAGTTGTCAAGGCACTTTTTTCTACAGTTGTGAGACCACCTCCCTTCCACACAGCCTTTGGTACAGACAGAAGTTTTATGGTCATGGAAACACTCCCTGTCGACACAGTTGGTATTGCACGTCTTTTTGCAGTGATGACCATAGAAATTGGGTTTGCAGCCGTTGGAACACTCCTTCCTCCCGTCCTGGACACAAGTGTCGTCTCGACACCCAGACGGACACCTGTCGTCGCATCTTTCCCCGGTCCAGCCTGCCCTGCAGCCTTCAGTACAATACCCATCAGTGTGGTTGCAGGATTTACTGATGCAGTTTCTTGAACATTCCTTATCGCAATGGCTGCCCCACCATCCGTCTGTACACCCGTCTCGACATTTCCGTGTATCCCAGTGACAGTGTCTCCTCCCATCCTTGTCCGAGGCACAGAATGAAGGACATGGAACATCGCAACTGTCTCCGCTCAATCCAGGGTTACATGCCTTGATACATATTCCATCCTGTGGGTAGCAGCCTCCCCCTTCACAACCTGCACTGCATCTCCTCTCACACAAGGATCCCCACCAGCCGAGTCTACATCCATCTAGACAGTCTCCAGTAACTCGGTGACAGTAGACGTTATGCTCGTAGGTTGGATAACAGTTGTGTGGACAGGGAGTTGTACAACCTTCTTCGTAGTACCAGGCTCCACAGCCAAAACAGCTTCCATTGCTCTGATGACAGCCACTGATGTCACAGTGACCTCTGCACGTGAACTCGCACCCGTTCCCCCACCAGCCTATCTTACACGACTTGCATATGTCCCATACTGACGGCTGGTGACAGTTAGTTGACGAAAGTATTCCTGTTGTCATTGAAATAGTGACTGGGGAAAGAAATAGAAAATACGGATTCAGATATATCATAGTTTATTTCGGAATTATTTCAAATTTTATTTCAAATTAACAATAACTTTCATAATCAAAATTTATATACACCTTTAGAATATCAAATACAGTTGAAATATCCCGGCACCTCTAATTCAGAATTTGGACGAATTAAACTTGATCTTAATTGATTCTAATCACGGCCTATTTAACAGTCTTGTTTTATCTACTTCGTTATTCGTATACTGATTAAGTGCAATACTTTACCATTTGATCGCAAAAAATCATTTTGTTACATTTTGAAATGATCTCTTTTATTGGAAAACCCCCAGGTCGTATCAATGACATGTTCTTCTCATAACAGGAAGTTGCTATACCATATGGTTTGTGAAGCAGTATGATAGTCTCCAAAGAGTTATCTCCCTTACATTGTATTCACGATCATTGTGAAATACTCCCACTATGTTTTATCTGTACAACTCAGTACAGATTTGATAGTTGTTAAACGTCTTTCGATCATGAAGTGCGTTAACTCTTATCAGTCTGTTAGGAAATTATTGGTTAAATCAAACTTTTCTTTTGCCAGACGGATATTATGGACATTACATTAGATTGAATAGTATTCACGAAGTTGTATGGAAAATATAAACGTTTCAAAACTTCAAAACATGACAAAGTTAATTCTTACGAATATAAACAAACGTTATCATTTATTATGGCATCGCTTCAAATAAGAAAACATACTTATATCCAAACAACACCATGTTAATACCTTAATAGAAAACATAGTGGAAGACAGGCATATCAAGATATTTGTTCATTTCTTTTACAGGTTTAAACTCTGCAGTCATTTTCCCGGGAGTTCCTTTAGATGACAGAGAAACTAAACACTATCAATATCAATAAACTTTAGTATGTCTCAACTAAACATTTCGTGGTCTTTAAAAATGTATAACTAGTATCCATATTCTTGTTTCGAGATTTTTTTCTTAGCAAATAGGTACACGAAGGGGCCATGTCGAAGGGGGTTGTCCCAATAGCCACATTATGCACCATCAATCCCAAAATTCCAAAGAAATCATAATTTTAGGATTCGTGGTATATTGCTAATTTGCAATTTTCTATCTTAAACCAGTTGGCACATTACGTAAATTTTATAGACATGACCTCGTCTGTATCAAATGTCCTAAATCGTAATCTATTTGGTAGACATTTCTTTATAATGTTTTTTTTAATTTGTTTACTCTCTTACTTTGTAATGAAGTGATACACAAATCAGTCTGTTTGCCAAACAATTTTGTTTTTGTGAACTTATGTTGTCAAATATGATCGGAGATTTATCATCATTGCATAAAAAATAGTTTCTTAAATTAATTATACCTCTATTGTTATCTACAGTACGAGAAGGGGAACTCCCTTACAATATCGATCCCGCCGGTTAGTTTGAGAGAGGTTATGTGTCACCAACTGGAAACCCATGTTGTCGAAGAGTGGCATTCTGTTATCTAACAACTGGATCACTTATATGCATTAATTGCTCACACCGTATTTCTAGGGTGGGCTAGCAGAAGGCCGTAGCAAATGAATGTATCATATATAAGTGCTCAATTAAGTCAAAATTATTATTTGATGAATTACACATAACCGTGGATACCCTGAACATGTATATATTAGAACAATTGTTAGCTATGTGATGACAAGATTCTTATACAAAAGACAGGTAGAATTCTCAGCTGCAATCTCTTTTGTATGAATCTAAATTATATTAAATATCAAACGACATTTTAGAATTGACACAGAAGGAAAAGCGTACCTCGATCTGGTGAAGTATGGAAGGGGATGTGTGCCAAAAATGAAATCCTGTAAACTCGTAATTCGCAAGTTGTAACATGTTGTTCTCAACCATGCAATTCTCGAAAAGACAAGTCCAAGTCTGCAAACCTAACATTTCATTCCTGTAAAACTCAACTTTCTGTTCTCAACTTTACAAAGTTCAAATGTAATTCTAGAAATGTTAAGTCGAAATTCATTTTTGTATTTCAAATACGAGGGATATACACATTTAGCAATGCTACAAATTACGTTTTACAATTGGTGAATGAAAAATGAAGAGTTGTAAAATCACCCTTTGGAAACAGACTTTTGCATCTGGAGTTTTACATGAGTTGCATGGTTATGATTGCAATGTTCCGAAATACATCTGTACACGATTTCGCATTGACCATATTTGGAAGTTTAGCGAAGACTGCCGATGATTTCCGAAGATGATCGGTATTTGACAACAACGAGACCTCCCTGATCCAAGCTCCATGCAACGCTTTGCAAACTTTCCGGATAGTGTTGAGTTGAGTCCACCTCAATGCGCGGAGCTTGGGCATGCCGTCACCTTTTGTAAAAGTTCTCAGTAACTCGCGTACGGTGTTTTTGGACCCCTAAGGCAGATAGCAACAATTGTAATAGAACAAATATCATTTGCAATTAATTCTTATCTGACCATTATCCCAAAAAAAATTCGTGAATACGTCATTTTATAAAATATACCCGTGTTTATTGCAAGAAAATTTCCAAACTCTTTTCGAGCCCCTCAGATGTTGTGACGGAGTCAACGCATATTAACTTTTCGAGGGCCGATTTCAATAGTTCAAAATACTTTATCAATTTCGTAGCATAAATTTTTTTTACAAAACTGAAAAGTATCATTTTTTCAAAGTACATGTTTATTGTTTACTAATTGGTATAACAATGGAATATGAGCGTTTCCGACGCATTTGGAAAAGCATGATTACTTTGTAGACCATCTTTCAACACCATACTTTTGTGTCGTCTTGGCAATCAATTTTAAATGATTATTATTTTATGACATCACCTAATTATGATTTATCACTAGGAGAATAATGGTTTACATTAATTAACTGATGTGAAGTTTGATTTTATGCATGTACTCCTCAAGCCGCACTTGCGTAATAATACCTTCAGTTGATGAACACAGTTGGTAAGATTTGTAATTATACACAGGCCCGTAGTACCAATTTCGAGAGTGGGGGGGGGGGGGGGGGGGGGGGGGGGGGGGGGTCTGTTAAATTGCTATCTCGGAACTTTGAATGGAGAAGTCGGCTGTCCGGCAATTCGAGAACCCGCCTACTTTATAGGTAATGACAGATTGTTTATTTAAGAAAAACTCCCGCTTACAACGTCGTAGAGACCAAATACAGGCAGTTAATGTTCACGTCACTCACAAAGTCATTAGTGCCTTTTGTCAGATGGCGCATGAAACTATTTTTCACACAAACATTGAAATAAAGAGCAAAAAAGGGTTTTTTTTACCCTACGGGCCTGAAACACACTGGATAAAATTCAAGATATGCACTACGTGAATCGATAATTAACTTTCAAGGTATTTTAAATAACAAAGGTATTTTGATTTAAATTGTATCTGATATCTGAATTTGAAAGAGCTTTTCGACTTAAAAATGGGCAAAATAGCCTATGTATCGAACAATGACCTGATGTTCTCTGGCGGCCTGCCAGACCAGGCAAAAATTGATAGACCGTTCGCTCATAAGACGACCCTATAACAACTGTTGATCGGGCGGAGAGTTAAAAATAACATGTCACATGATATGCCAGTCATTTGATTTTGACATGTTCTTCAATCAAATTTGTTCAAACTGTTAAAACACGTCTGGTTTAGAACGTTCATAGCTTTAAAACATGACTTTAAACGATATTAAATAAATGTTTCTTTTAACGAAATAATATTTATTGGTTAAACGACCGAATGAAAGACTAACAAAAGAAAAAAATATTCTTTTCAATGATTTTGGAACTTTCCCCTTACTTTACGTTGCGTAGTTATTTTTCTAACTATTAATTTGAAAGAATAACATGCCCGTGTTTAAAGGGTAACGTGGGTGTACAATATAGATATATTTTTCTACCGCTATTTGTCTTTGCGAGACAAGTATGCCGTTGTTTCATTATTCTAAATCCAGTCTCGTAATTTGGTGAGTTTTTTTAACCCAACCTAAATATCTAAAACGATATTTTTTTTTATAGTGAATCATCTCGATGCAGTAAGTTGTGCAGAGATTTAGTGTCCAGTAAAGTCTAACCCAGAATTAAAGTTCATAATATTCTTTCGTGAGATAAACCTCGTGTAACCCTTACGAAAACAGTAGAAACAAATTATCTAGATCAATATGACTAAGAACTTTGACAAAAGGTGACGGTCGCATGCCCAAGCTCCGCGCATTGTGGCGGACTCAGCTCAACACTATCCGAAAAGCTTGCAAAGCGTTGCATGGAGCTTGGATCAGGGAGGTCTCGTTGTTGTCAAATACCGATCATCTTCGGAAATCATCGGCAGTCTTCGTTAAACTTCCAAATATGGTCAATGCGAAATCGTGTACAGATGTATTTCGGAACATTGCAATCATAACCATGCAACTCATGTAAAACTCCAGATGCAAAAGTCTGTTTCCAAAGGGTGATTTTACAACTCTTCATTTTTCATTCACCAATTGTAAAACGTAATTTGTAACATTGCTAAATGTGTATATCCCTCGTATTTGAAATACAAAAATGAATTTCGACTTAACATTTCTAGAATTACATTTGAACTTTGTAAAGTTGAGAACAGAAAGTTGAGTTTTACAGGAATGAAATGTTAGGTTTGCAGACTTGGACTTGTCTTTTCGAGAAGTGCATGGTTGAGAACAACATGTTACAACTTGCGAATTACGAGTTTACATGATTTCATTTTTGGCACACATCCCCTTCCATAGTGAAGACTCATTGATAAATTATGAGTAAGTATCATTATCCTTTGAGTGCTATTGGAAGGGGGTACGATATCCGGGAAGAATAGCATGGCGTTGAAATGTTTAAATCAATATCAACTCCATTGATATGATGTAAAACTAAAAATTCGAAACCACTCGAAGAAACATACACAGACCTTGTAAAATTGGATAATAACTTTCTGTGACATAACACTGCAATTTAAGTTAATGATTTACTTACCGCAAAGGTAGGGTAAGACTTTCATGGTCGTCACATTAACAACCGCTCGTACTTCTGTTACTATAAATGTATAATTCAACCTTGTAAAAAGCGTTTCACTTTACACAAACGTTTCACTTCAACTCACGTAAATCACGTGACGCGATTATATTTTTTTAGATGACGTACATGTATCCGTACAACTAAGTTATTATTAGCATAGGGACAGTTAAGGTGGAAGTTGATTTCTTTAATTTTCGAATGCTCCACCTTTTAAATTAAATACAATACACTGAACAATAGGGATATTATCAGTCAACTTCTCCGTGACTTTACTGAACATTGCGCATTGTTATTTTCTGGTACCTTAGTTACACCTTTTATTAACGATTGGAAACCCCAAATTATGACCCCTGAATTGATGTCTAAGTGGCCAACTGGTCTTTTAACTTTAAGTTGTTTGTTGGTTCATTATAGCCATTACCATTTTCTGTTACGTTTCATCTGTAACTATGTTCAGTTTGGCATAGAGACTATACAAAGTGACATTTTCATAGAGACGACTTAAATCGTGCATCCTTTGAAACCGCAAAAAAAGATTAGGTATTAATATCAAAGTCACATATATGTATCATCGTGGAAATGTGTTTGAATATAAGTGAATGTACAATATGTAGCTTGTAATCTTTTTATATGCTCAAGACGAAAGGGTTACTCAGAGAGTCAATGCTTGACTCATGTTTCAACGGAAACCACACAATTTGATCAAACCTTCAATATGCACTTATGTGGATCATGGAAGACATGTGTATCAAGCTTGGTGAACTATTTTGATAGTTTTTCACTTTACTACATGTGTGATTAATCACGGATCTACACATGCGTCGTTTGTTGCTCGAATTTCATCAACTTTCAATATGGAATTTATAATTTCAATAATTAGATGTTATCGTATCATGTGTTCATCATTGAACGATGAACACCTAGACAAATTCACACGCCCGACTATAAGAATATGAAAAACTGAATACCCGAAAACAACAAGGAGATAGTGTGCATTAGCTCATATAAATCTTTGGTAAAACAAACCAACATTTAGGATATTTCATTATAAGAGAGCTAGTTTATCAATCAGGTAAGTGATCATGATTAGTGAACAGTGACCTCAGAAAGCTTCTGCAAAGATAGCTAGATAGCAGCAGTTGCAAGTACGCCCGTTCATTTGAGCCACTCCATGATTTTCATAACGTATTATTTACCTTTGATGCGAACCTAAATGTCAAATGTGGTGATATAAAATCATGTTGAAAAGACATATATATGACAAATTTTTGTTTTCCATTAAAATCTAAAAACAGCCTTAAAATGCACTGAGGTGTAGATATCACGTCCAATGTACATGGATACTAATTATTTAACCTAACAAACACTATAAATTCCTAAATGCCCTCCTGGCCTTTTTGGATAAGTCTCCAAAATTACGTTTGACTGTTTGACGCGCGCCACTGTCCGGTTTTCGATCATAATTGCTACGTTCTACCTTCATATTGTCACTGTAAAAAATCAATAAGATTTAAAATGTGTCTTTTTGGTAACAGTCGATACTTTGCGATCAAATGACACCATTAATTAAGTTTGGCATATATGACTCCAACAACTTACGGAGTGGCTCTATAAGAAGTTGAATCATGTTTTATGGCGGCACATTTATGAGTATTAACGTAGGACCTACGAAAGTTATATCAATCAATTGTACAGTCATAATAGTTAAAAGTGTTCATTTTAAAAAAACATCACACAGGAGAAAATGTTGTGTGTTGTTGTTTGCTGTTTTTTTTTTATCAACGCTTATATATATAAAGAAAATGTAAGAAGTAACAATTGTCGAGAAGCATATATGAAAGTATTAAAAAATACAGGAAAGATGTCAATCAATTTCAAAATCATGACTTTATTGTTTTCAAGTATGAATTGAACTGAATCAATTATAAAGATTTTATTAAATCATTGGTCAACATCATACGAATATTTAGTGAGCCAAAAGTCAAGAGCTTTTTCACCAAATCATGTGGAATGTTACTATACAGTGATGCGACATCAAAACTTACTAGCAGTGTGTCTTGATTAACTGAAAGTCGGATATGGTTTAAAAAATGTAAGTCATCTCTGACACAGCTCTTTATGTTGTTCAGGAGTGGTTGTAGAAGTTTGTCAATAATGAAACTAAGTCTGTGAGTTGGGCTCGCAGGACCTGCAATTATTGGGCGAAACTTTAGGTCATTAGGTTCAAAAACTTTTATGTATTCCGAATTTTGAGAGTCAACAGCTACTAGTAACTTAATGATTCCTGATTTGTGACTCTTTGGTAAGCCATAAAAGTTGAAATCAAAGTGAAGAATAAAATTCTGGGAGAACAAAAATGTAGATATAAAAGACATTGTACAGTTCCTACAAGACCTTCATCCAAAAATGAAATTCACAATGAACACAAGTGACCATGAGCTCCCATTTTTGGATATATTAATGATAAAAAAAGGAAGGAACAAATATTATCACTGATATCTACCATACACCTACAGATACAAAACAATATCCTCACTTTCAGAGTTCTCATGAACGCCATACAAAAGTGAACCTCCCATATTCACTAGCACGAAGAATGTGTACTATTGTTACAGACGAATGTCTTAGAAATCTAAGACTCAAAGAATAAGAAATGTCATTATTGGATAGGGGCTACGGGATTATAGATCAAGGCATTAAAAAGGCCTTAAGCCAGGACATCTCGTCCCTAAGAAGACCAAAGGACAAACAACAAAATGAAAATGTATTAGCCTTTGTGACAACCCCTAACCTAATCTTTCCTAAATTACACTGTGTAATTTAGGAAAGATTGGGTTAGGGGTTGCCCTAAGAAGACCAAAGGACAAACAACAAAATGATAGATTGGGTTAGGGGTTGTCACAAAGGCTAATCCATTTTCATTTTGTTGTTTGTCCTTTGGTCTTCTTATTATTGTTCTTTAATTTTCATGTAGCATCACCATGTGCCAAATTTTACGCTCAATTTCATTTGACTAGAGACTTCAAATGCCCTGTTTTTGGTTTGGTCTAGTTGAAGTGTATTCAACCTGAAATAAAATAACTTCGTTCTCCCCTGTTAACCATATAGAGAAGCTTCAATTGTGTAAATCCAAAACGTTATGTCATAAACTGAAAAACTTGTCCATTTTTAATTTAAATTGTCAAGTCAAAACATTACTACATTCATACAAAATAGGTTAACGATATAAATAGTGGCTATTTTCATTATGAATAACTCCTTGAAAATTCCAAAAAAGAAAAGAAGTTTGTTGTCCGATGAAGAGTTTTTTGGGTTTTTTTCAAATCTTTTTATTCATTTCATTTCCGTAGGTGTACATGATTTCATAGAAGATAATACATTGGTAATTATTGTAAAACATTATACAGAGCTCTCCATTTGGCATTGAATGATGGTAAAGTATTATTCTTATTAGCTATAATTTTCTCAACATTGAAAACATCCTTGACAATGCTTACAAAGTGATCAATGGATAACATGTTTTTCTTAATACTTGAAATATGTATGTATTTTTTAGCCATTAAAATGATATGGGATGCTAGAAGGCTGACAGAACTATTACAAAACAGAATATCTAAGTCAGATATGGCAATATCAATGTGTGTAACATGATGATTAATAAAAGTTTCAACTTTTCTCCAGAATTCATACACAAACTTGCAATTAATAAAAACATGGTACAAATTTTCAGATTCAGATTCACAAAAAGAGCTGATATTTGTATCAATTATTTTCATTTGGGTTAGCTCTTTTCTAGTGTAAATTGCTCTATTAATAAATCTGTACTGAAAATCTAAAAGTTTTACATCTTTAGAACAATTTCTGTACTTTTTAAACACAGCATCCCATTGAATATTTAAGTTAAGTTCATTTTGCCATTTCAGACAAACCTTAAGGGCAGTATCATATCTTATTGTACTCAAGAATTGTCCCCTTGATACCATAAAGATTTTTAACTTCATTGAAAGGCAAAAATTCATTATCACCCCAAATATCTCTTATTGTGTGAATACCTTTGTTAAACCAGTTTTCGATTAAGAGATTACTGTGTCTAAACTGATGATTTAACCATAAAGGTTCAGCCAGTATTTCTTCTACGTGAGATGTATTTATAAGATGATGTTTTTTATAATATTTACCCCATAAAGTTAAGATTTCTTGCCAAAAAGGGTTATTAATGGATACATGTCTATCTATATTTGCACCAAGAAGAAATATCTTATTAAATGGGAATGAGCTGGGGTTGTGACTTGAATTTTTATTAATATACCTTCTTAGGCAAGAAAGTTTAAGTGCATATATAAAGGATCTGATATCTGTCATTCTAAGTCCACCTTCTTCATATTTTCTACATATAGTTTTCCGTTTAATTTTATCACTCTTACCATCCCACATAAAATTATACATAATTTTGTTCAATTCTTCAATGAATTCCTTTGGAGGGAAGGGAAGCACCGAAAAGATATGTACTAATGTTGATATTGCAAGAGTTTTTATAACTGTGATTTTCCCTTGTAAAGTAAGTTTTCTCTTTTTCCATTCAGCAAGAAGTCTGTTGATTGTTTGTATTCTTTTTCTGGTGTTGATCACCCATAGATCTTCCAGTTTAGGATTGAGATATATACCAAGGATGTTAAAGTCACCATCGTGCCAATCTAAGCTACTTTCTGGGCATAATTTCAATTTGCTTTCAATCATAGAGCCAATCCAAATAGCTTTAGTTTTTTCAATGTTGATTTTAAGCCCTGACATTTTATAGAATTTGTTTAAAGTTTCTAGAGCTGCTTTAAGGCTATTTTCAGATCCATCTAAATATAACTGGGTATCATCTGCATATTGTCCCATTTTATATTCTTCATTATTGATTTCAATACCCTTTATATCTTTGTTGTTCCTAATCATAATCCCCAGAATTTCGGCCACAAAAATGAACAAATAAGGAGAAATTGGGTCACCTTGTCTACAACCACGTTCATTTGGGAAAAAAGAAGAAAGATGACCATTTTGGATTACACATGAAGATGCATTTTGCATCAGTATGTTTATCCGTTTAGTAATGTTGGGTCCAAAACCAAATTTCTTCATAACTTTTATTATAAAATCTTTGGAAACTGTATCAAATGCTTTCTCGAAATCAATCAGAATCAATAAACCTGGCTTGTTTTCTTTTTTTAATTCATACATGATTTAAGAAAAAAGAAAAGAAGTTTGTTGTCCGATGAAGAGTTATCTCCCCTGGATGTCGAAGTTTATTAAAGATATTATATCCCAGTTTTGTATCCGACTTCAATCCCCATCTTCACAAAGACAATACCTTCAAGTAAATAAAACACCGAACATAGTTTCGATGCGTCACTTAATTAAAAAGATATAACGGTTCAAAGTGCGTAGAAATTGGCCACCTCGAAAGCCCAATTAAAAAAGTTCCTAGAGAGGCCTGAGCTCTCCTTCGGCGGATGTGACATCATAGACAGGACTCGCTCCGCGTTTTTTTGTATACAAGTATATATCAATGCAGATATGGGTCTACGTTTTCATTGCGAAAGAGACATGCCTTCGTCCTGCGTTGCTTCCACCTGTACTAATAAGAAATCAGGAGACATTCAACTACATCGGTTTCCAAGGGATCCTGTCCAATTCGCGAATTGGACAAAGTTTGTTAGACAGAAAAGAGCGAAGCGGAGTCCCAATGACAGGTCTGTCATCTGCTCCGTTCATATCACAGAGGACTGTTATGATCTTTCCTACGATTACAAAACGGTCTGTTGATCATGTGTGAGGATAAAGTTTAAATAACTAATTAGTGCCTTGTGTATTACCTATTGGAAATGTGCCAGGTGTTTATTGCTTATATGCCATAATGTGCACGTGTGTGGCATTTCATGTATACTGTTAGGTAATAACTTTATGACTATCCTTGCAAAATACATTAGTACGTAACTCTAAATTTTTATGAAGGTGGCAAATCACGAATCAAGAGGTACATTTACTAAACACATCAAAGATTTGATCTTCATTATCTTATGGTTTATGGCCAAAAACAAATAACAAGTTACTTAATGTCAAACAGAATATGTCGATGTATTGATAGTAATAGATTTGGTGACTTAGGGACTTTTTTATAAGTACAATCAGTGGAAATATATACCTTCAAGACCGCTTGAATCTATGATGTAAGCAATGACACAGATCGGCCATTCGTTAACGAGTCCTGTCTATGTCGTCACAACCCCCCTAGCACCTGATTGGCAGATAACACGTTTCGCGTCTGTTTTCCGGAAGTGTTTATAAAACACGTTTTTTTCTGCTTTTGCAGGTGGATGTGAACCTAAATAGTTGTTGATATTAATTCTTAACTGTGCTATGAAGTAGTTTCGCTAATTATGCATTTTGTATAAATGTTTCAATTTTTAAAAAAGCATATGCACATTAGAAATGTATCAAACCGATTAACCGATTAATGTTTAATATTTTACACAATTATTTTCCTGAAATCTAACTTACTTGTGATTGCCTACATACTGCCTTTTTTCCTGCACAAGTACTTATCATTTATGCATGCATGAATAGAAAATCTTATGGTGATATGAAAATCTCGACTATACAAAAATATGCTATCTAATGTTTTCATCATCCGGTATACAGCAGGAAGATCATTTTTAAGTGGTGGCAACGTGATAGTTTATGACGAAATTAGATTCAGGACATGTTTTTCGACAAAATAAAATCAAACTTATCTATTTCTTAATACTTGGATTTTGTACACAACTCCTTGAATCCTTAGATGTCTTTCTCAAGTTGATTTTTGAAAAGGTCATCCATTTTTTCATTTTGCATTAGTTAACAGTGAATGAATATCAGTGAAGACTAGTCCTGTGGTACATAAAATCTAAACAAAGAAGCAAACTGGTGGAGAGTTATACACCATTTTTTTCTGTTGGCATTGGCATGTTGGTCATGTGTTTTGCCCAATGTTTGTAGACAAGAAATTATTATGTGCGAATTGCTACATCTTATTCAATGAAATTGAAAAATTTGTGAAAATCCTTTCTTGCAATGTTAACCATCTTTAGATTTTGGGTTTAAAGATTCATTGTTAATTACCATGTTAAACAAGTGAGTTCACAAACGAAAATGGACGTAAAATGTTGCTACATTCTCACCGTTGAAATGTCTATGAACATTTAGACCCATAATGATAGAAAACAAAATGTTATGATCTTATTTCATTTCAGTAAACCCTTATTTAAAGTTGTTGCCACAGGAAGCTAACCCTGTTTTAAATCAACCTGTTCAGAGTGGTAGTCTTGCCAACTGAATACTATTTCGACAAGCTTAGTCAACTTTAACCACGCTATCAACAATGACAACAATTTCCAATATTGTTATCATGGTTTATAAACTATCCTTATCACAAATGTTTTAGAACGTGTATTTCTTGATCTGAAGATTCTAAAACTGGCTAGAATCTACGTGCAAATGTTTAAAGGACGCATACGAATATTACCAGCACATCAAAAAGAGATTATTTAATACCTGAATACATTTAAAATGTTTAAAATGTCATAATCACTGAAATTTTATATTTGCCTTCCAAAAACCTACTAAATGTATGTTAGAACCTAATCATCGTTTCATTACAATAATATTTAATTGATATGATTTTATACACAAGTATATACAAAACGTTATCACCAATGTACAACTTTGAATAACTTCATTCCCAACAGAAGAAAGTTCAAATAGATAATTTTTCTTACAGGATTTCTCATACTTATCAGTTCGTCCCTATATAATAAAACTGGTACTTTGGATACATATATTATTTTCTATTCAAACTTTTAAGCATGACACGATGACTGTTTAGCAATATTTTACATCTGCTTCATTCTAATGTTGTTGAGAACTCTCGTTTTAAATGAATATTGTATATGAAATTGTCTGCCCTTAAACAATACCTGGTTCTTTAATAACAAGAATGATAAGAATGTGCTTCAAATAAACTAATTGGTATTGGTGAAGGATACCATTCAATATATATATTGAGCTAATATTATTTTTAAAAACAAGGCTTCTTATATTTCACCCTATATAACCCGCTTGCTTGCATTAAAGATTACAATATCATGATATGTAATTTATTTTCTGCTTTGTAATTTTATTATGATGAATAACTTGCTCTATAACATCATATAAATCCTGATAATATCAAAGATCGCAAGAAATATTCACCCATTGAAGAGTTACCTCCCCTTAATAACAGTTGTTAAGAACCAATAGCTTTCATATTGTGAAAAAATTACAAGAACAAAACTTCACAAAACTAAACCTCTTGACAAAGTTACAAATTGTTCATTCGGGTAAAATGTTTTCAGCATTTTTATATGATATCAAGGCTTCCAGCTTCAAAACTACATTTGAATGAGCTACCATACCATAGACGTATACTATATAGCTCTTTGAACTTACCAGCCAAGGATCAATGATCATTGGTGAGAGCTATGTCGGTATACCCATACACGGAGTCGGTGTTTATGGCATAACAATACACAAAATTATCCAGTTGTGGCCACAGTTCGTAAGATTTCAGTGAATCAATTATTACAACTATACAATAAAGTGCATTACAGCCTATGACATGTCTATTCATTTTTTAAAAAAATGTCTGTATCCAGCTTGCTGTTCAACCACGGTGGATTAAACGTTTAGCTTTTAGAAGGCCCTGAAAAGCTGAACAAATACTTTGCCTCTATATTTTCAAAATGAACGTATTGCATAAGGGGTTACTGTCTGAATGTAATGTATCCTATACAAACCAACAGGTTTAAATAAATAGTTGATTTTAAAAAAAATATATATGTGTTCCCATTTTTTAATTCAATATCACTCGAAATATCAACATTTCATTGTACAATAAACTATATTTTAATGTATATATAGATATTTTTAAATGAATAAAAAATTACATGACTCACTACAAATGTGAATAGCCATGAAATATTAGGATTAATCAGTGGATTGAAATAAACCCTCTATCAATCCGACTCCGATTTTTATTTTGACCAAACCACTATTAAACCATTTGAGATTGACCTTGCTACACCCAAAAATATCTTACTATCATGGTATTCATGAAAAAGATATACTACTTGTTGGAGTTTGCCAAATACCAGGTTTATTATGTCTTATGGCATTTACAACTCATGAAATGTAAACTTTTACCATGAATCTTGATTTAATTTGATATTTGATATTTGTCAATCACCATTTAGTATCCTCTTTATTTTGTATGTCTTGTTTTTATTTAGTTAGAGTAGATAGTGGGTTCCAATAGTAGGTTAATAAATATAATATGACAAAGAAACATTTTGTTGAAATTTTTTTACAGTAGAAAGGATGTTTCGTAACAAAACAGCAATGACAATTTTCATAAAGTCGTTAATTATAAAGATGCTTGAGAATGATGTGATTATAGATAATGTCTTATTTTGTGTGATATGTCTGAGGTAATATCAATGGAACAAAGGATAATGATGTTTACGCAAGTTCAAACAATAAATGTTATAAATTCGCTCATGATATATACATTTATGTTCATCAATATAACTAAAAGGGGATAATAATCTAAGAAAGTGCTATTGAAGATGTTGATAAGGATCTTTATGACAATGTTGATGCAATGATAAGACCTTTCCCTGGGATATGGGTAGGTAGACAAGGTTCTTTCAATTCCATAAATATAAGGGAGACATTCCGTCCTGCTTTCCTACAATAATTATCTTGCTGATGTTAACCTTCATTAGGTTAGGTAAGGAGATCCTCGTTGTCACAACATGTTGTTTATTCCCTGTCAAATGTTAAATGATCAACATAAGAAAGATGGTGAATCGTCAGTCATACATGTTTGATGGCTGACGGAAGACAATTTAATGTTAATTACCAGGCATTCAATATGAACAAAATGATATTTAACATGAATACAGTATGTTATACAATTGTATATATATAAAATACTTTTACAAACATTATGATTATGGTTACAACTGAATAATGATTGTTTACATGATGACATCACATCTAGGTGATGAATCATATATCATGACTAAAATTATCCACAGTGGGTGTTGATGAGAAAGCTATAAATATAATAGTTCTCTTTCACGCACTGTCTTACGGCTTTTGGCGATATCTCCCACTGGTGTATACATTGTCTCCAGCTTGACTATGGAGGTACAAGTTAACAATGTGTGTAGGACTTGCTATCTTCAACTCAGAGGTATATATTGATATTATTTGCACACCTCCTAGTTCGCTCTTAGGTCCTCTCACGCTTGGATTATTGCTGTAGTCGCCTGAGCAAAATGCGGCAAGATCTTATCTGTAAGTTGCAGAGGGTTCAAAACTCGACTGCTAGATTGATTTGTAGAGCCACATGTGACACAATGTCTTAACTGGCGTCCCATTAAGAAGAGGATGGACTACAAGGTGCTAACCCTGAAGTACAAATGCATCAACGGGAATGCATCGGATTACCTGTATAACCTGTTAAGTATATTCCAGCCCGTCCCTTGATATCTAGTTCACAACAACTGTGCATACCAAAAGTGAGACTGAAGTCATTTGGTCACAGAAGTTTGTCCTACGTTGCACCTGTCTTGTGGAATTCCTTGCCCCTTATCTTCAAAGAAGCAGAGAGTGTCACCTCATCTCAGTCCAAACTGAAAACGTTCCTATTTAAACAAGCCTATGATATCTAGTTCCAATATGTTAGTTACTACATGCAGTACATCCAGTTGTGTCCAGTGAACGTTTGTAGCGCCTAGAGAATTTGTTAAGTGACTTGATTTGTGCGCGTTACAAGAACACTTATTATTATCAGTGACCAAAGATAGATAGCTGTCTGTATCTTCGATGCGTGGGACAGAAAAGGTCTTGTTTTTTCTGGAACTGAAACGATAACAGTGATTAAAAAGTGACAACGTTGTACGGCTTAAACATCATTGAAAAGTAATCTGACCACTTAAGCTTTAAATAATGATTTTGTTAGGGATAGCATAGGCGGTAGGTTGGCCAAGAATTAAATAACATTCGTTATCCACTATTTTTCGTGATTGTAGACTTGAAAGTTTACTCACCACATCGCCCTGTTTCCCTCACACACACGTCACAGTTGTCAAGACATTTTTCTCTACAGTTGTGAGACCACCTCCCATCCACACAGCCATGGGTGCAGACAGAAGATCTCAGAT
Source organism: Phorcus lineatus (assembly GCA_921293015.1). Classification (NCBI taxonomy): domain Eukaryota; kingdom Metazoa; phylum Mollusca; class Gastropoda; order Trochida; family Trochidae; genus Phorcus; species Phorcus lineatus. The sequence goes on from OV121083.1 coordinate 50,541,922, forward strand.
GATGGTCATGGAAGCAATACCTGTCGACACAGTGGATGTTGCATGTCTTGTTGCAGTGATGACCATAGAAGCCGGGTTTGCAACCATTGGAGCATTCCTGCTCTCCGTCCTGGACACACGTGCCGTCTCGACACCCAGACGGACACATGTCGTCACATCTGTCCCCAGTCCACCCTACCCTGCAGCCTTCAGTGCAATAACCATCGACATGGTTGCAGGATTTGCTTTTGCAGTTGCTGGAGCACTCTTTAACGCATTGGCTGCCCCACCATCCGGCTGTACAACCGTCTCGACATTTCCTTGTAATCCAGTGGCAGTGTCTGAGAAACAATGTGCAGGACATGGAACATCACATCTATATCCGCTCCATCCAGGGTTGCATGCCTTTAAACATTTCCCATCTTGTTGGTAACATACTCCCCCTTCACAACCTGTACCACATCTCTTCTTACACCAGGATCCCCACCAGCCACGTCTACATCCTTCAAGACAGTCTCCAGTAACTCGGTGACAGTAGACGTTATGCTCGTAGGTTGGATAACAGTTGTGTGAACAGGGAGTTGTACAGCCTTCTGTGTAGTGCCCGGCTCCACAGCCAAAACAGCTTCCATTGCTCTGATGACAGCCACTGATGTCACAGTGACCTCTGCACGTAAACTTGCACCTGTGCCCCCACCAGCCTATCTTACACGACTCACACCTGTCCGACAAATATGAATATGGCTGTCGACAATGGGTTGACGAGAGTAATCCTGTTGTCATAGGAGCAGTGACTGGGGATAGAAATAGAAATTTGATTAAATGAAACGTTTCATATGCTTATGTTATGGACATTACAATACATTGAATAGTATTCATGAAATAGGTCTTGTATAACAAAATTAACATTTTAATATTTCGAAATATGAACAAACTAATTCTGACTTTTAAAATATATAATTATTTATTTTGGCATCACTTCAACTATGAAAATATACCTTAAGAATAATATCCCAACCGTCAAACAAACAACATTGATATCTTCATACAAAAAATCTTGCAAGACAATTATATCAAGAAACCATAGGAATTCATTTATTCAGTTCTTTGCGAGTATTAAAGATTGCAACATTTTTCTGTGAATTTTTTTAGATTTTAGAATGACGGAGAAACTAAGAGCTATCACCATCGCTGAAAATTTAGTTTTTTCATACTGAAAATGTGACAATTTGTTCCAAGCATTGGCTTTGATATTTCGAGGCATTTTACGACATTACGTATTACAATAAATATTGTCGTTTCGAGATTTTTTCCTTTGAAATAGTTGCACGAAGGTGACATGTGGAAGGGGTTTGTCCCAAAAGCCACATAATGCACTATCCGAATCAAAATATCTACAAGAATTAATAAATTTGAGGATTCGTGCCATGTTGCTAATCTGCATTTGACTCTTCTAAACCAGGTCGCACATACGTGTAAAAGTACATTTGTAGACTTGACCTCGTCTTTACACGATGTCCAAAATCGTAATATATTTGGTATACATACATGTATCTCTTTACTGTTTTTTTATTTATTATATACCCATGTAAACTTATGCTAGTAATATAAGGGTGCAATACTCGAGATTGCGTACTGCATCCCTGCTGGTTCTACTTTTTCTGAACCTTGGGACTTCCCAGATTTCTCGAAGCAGCTATTTATAGATATACATTTAGGTCATTGGGATTCCCAGTTTGCGAGAGTTGCACAAAAGCTCTTAGAAAGATTGTCATTTCCAAATGATTTGATTAGAATTATAAACAAATACCATGAAACCATGAAAATCAGCAGCGAAAGCGTAGACGTGTCATCTTCGAACAGTGACTCCGACTTACTGACGGCTCGTGCCAATATGACGACAACGTATTTGATCATTTTGAAAATAACCTTGAACTTTGAAAGTTACTGATTTCTACACGATTGTTTATAAAGAAAATAGCTTGATCATTGTTTGATTTATGCTTTATCATATTAAATAAATTCTGAATTTGATCAAAATATTGTTTTGGTAATCTATTTGTTGTTATTGTAAGATGTGTTAGTCGGACTTGCTATACTTGACGTCATGCGGAGATTTGTGGCATTCATGTCAATTGCGTTATTCGGTCATCGGCGTACTAATGCCAATGTCAAGGTAACCTCAACGCGGAAGTATGTATGGCGTGAAAATGCGTTCGCTTTGTATTTGTATAAATAATAATATGTTTTGTTTTATTAATTAAGAGCGGGTATATAATAAATATAAAACGTCATACTAGTGCATTTTGATGTTTTGTATTGAACGAGAAGATGTAATGGAAGCAGAGAAACAACTCGTTCTTCGGACTCGTTGTTTCTCTGCTCCCATGACATCTTCTCGTTCAATACAAAACAACATTCGGACTCGTTGTTTCTCTGCTCCCATGACATCTTCTCGTTCAATACAAAACATCATTCGGACTCGTTGCTTCTCTGCTCCCATGACATCTTCTCGTTCAATACAAAACATCAAAATGCAGGAGTATGACGTTCTATATATTTATCTACCTTGTTACATTGTTATGAAGAGCAATACAAAAGCTATCCGTGTGTTTGCCTAACCATTTAGTTTCCCTGCCCTTTTCAAAAAGATTACCAAACAAGATGACCCTGAACCAGTGAGTTCGAGACCAGACTATAAATAACTGGGAAAACCTTGATACGTTGCAGAGTGGTACCCTGCATAGCCGTGCAGGGTAAAAAATATATTTTGGGGAAAATTCACTTTTGAAATTTTATCAATATTTCCACATATATTCTGAAAGTACTCATACCCTATTTTTACGGTGGCCTAGCAGAAGGCCGTAGCAAATTACATGAGCGATTCATATCAGAGAGCACAATTAATCAAAATTATTATTTGAGTAATTACACAAAACCACTGACAAGCTATATACATAGACACACAGACAGTATTTGTTCAGTATTTAAGGCCATAGCCCATATTACAATGAAAATATTACAAATCCATGTGCTGCTAAATTTACGAGCCTGCAACTATAACATTAATATTATTACAAAATCTTCCTTATTAGGTTTGATAAAATCATCAAGGTGAAAGTACTCTTTTCTTGCATCTTTGTAGAGTTCACAAACCATTAACAGGTGATATTCATCTTCAACTAGTGATATTCCTTTGCTATGACAATATAAACAGAGTCTTTTACAATATTCGGTATCATTATGTCTTCCTGTTTCAACAGCAAGTTTGAAATTATTACATCTAAATTGACTCAATATGTTTATAGTACAATGGAATATCTAAGGAAAGATATATTTCAATTTGCAAAATGGTCTTCAATTGACAGTACATCTGACATTTACTCATTTCAGAAACAATGCTATGCCAATCTTGGCTCAGGCAATCAAACAATCTTTGTTTAAAAAAGTGAAATAAACATTAAAATGTTTCCTATATCCTGGCTTAACCAAAGGACACCAAAGCCAAATTGAAATAAAATGCTTCTAATATGTATGTATGTATGTATGATACCCATGTTCTTCTACCTGCATCATCAAGTGACTTTAACATATAATAAGTTTGATAAGGCAATCTGTGGTTTCCACAGTAACCAATTTACACCAAAATGTTAATGGTTTTAACATATAATTATACTGAAGGGGAATTCTACCACATTCACCTACGGCCATGACATAACATGTATATCTATTTAATTTCAAAATCCTCTTGCATAGCGACTTTTGTACCTTTTCAATAACTTGTGAATAGTGAACACCCCATATCTCTGCTCTATAGGTGACTATAGGTATAACGACTGTATAAAAAACCTTAGAAGCATCTGTACAACAATTCCATACCTTCGCTGATAGCCTGGGATGATAAACAACTCTGTGCCCTAGTCCATGATAAGGTGGGAGTTAACACAGGACCAAGATATCTATAGTTATTAACAACCTAAATGATGTTACCTTTATAGTACCACTTTTCATATGAACTAAGAGGACCACCTCTCCTCAAAAACCATAATTTTAGTTTCATTTAAATTTACTTTCATTCCTGTTTCAACACAGAACCTTTTAAGTACATTTATTTTTCTTTGTAGCTGAACAGCAGTATCACTAACACTAGACACAACATCCGCAAAAAATAAAGCTACCTTATTTGGACAATCTTGATATATGAAAATACCATCTCCACCGTTCTTCTCAAACATTGAAGATAATTGATTAATGAAAATAATAAATATTATAGGACTCAAAATGCAGCCTTGCCTTGTTCCAATATTACACTGGAAACAATCTGTTATCCCGATTGATGTTCTAACACAAGATGAAAGAGCAGAATACATGGAAATAAGAAATCTCAAGAACTTACCTTTAACTCCGATTTTAGATAAGCTCAGGACTCTACGCTTTATACAATCAAAAGCCTTACTGAAATCAATGAATATACAATAAAACCTTCCTCTTTGTTTGGAGAGATATTTCTGAATCATCCCTTGCGAAGAAAATATCTGATCAACAGTAGAATAGTTTGGCCTGAAACCAGCATGAAACTTTATAATCAGATCTTTTCACAATATCAGGGATTGGGAAAGACACTTTGAACGTTTAGTCATTTTCACAATTTTGAATGAGCCATTCCCCTTAGTAGCAATGGCAAAATTTCAAATTTGAATGGGCCATTTCAGTATCAATCACAAATTACCTTATGTCCAAGAGTTATGTGAAATAATTCAATCGATTCTTCTTTAATTAAAGAGTGCAACGTTTCGGTGTAAAAATTTCAGGCTAATAATTTAGATTGATTATGGTGTTAACATCTTCACCGACATGTCGCACTCTTGCAATAAAGCAATTAAAAGTTCAACAAACTCTGCCTAATTCAACAACTAATAGATGTCTCTCAAAAGAGTATACCGTCTACCAAGAGGTATTATTAGTGTATTCAACAAAACAAAAAATGACACAAATCGTGTTATAACCTATGTTTACTGTTTTATCCGCATTTTATCTGCGTCTTGTACTGGCCTCTTCGTGTTAAATACCTTTCAAGTAATATTACCGTATTTCCTCGAATAGACGACGTGCCTCGAATAAACGCCGGGTCTCGAATAGAGGCCGGGGGTATGGCTATTTCAAGTAAATACACGCCGGGTCTCGAATACACGCCGGGTGATAAGTTGCTTAATTAATGATCCGTAGTTGAATGCAAATAATATATACTCCGTCTGCACGGAATTTCCTACTAAAAAAGTAATAGACGCCGGCCTCGATTAGACGCCGGGTCTCGAATACACGCCGGGGTTAAAGGGGTTCTGAAAAAAGTATTCGAGGAAATACGGTATGTAAAAATAGAAATTGAAAGCCACGCAATGACAAATACACAGACTTTCGAAAATAAAGTCACAACATTCTTTGACATGATGAAACAATATAAATCAAAGCTTTACTTACGGCATAGGAAGAGTGATATTTTCATGTTGGTGAGATTGACAATCGAACGATCTTCTGATATGGAAACGTTTGACAGACACCAGCACATACTAAATCAACTTGCACCTTATCACATGACAAATGGGAACAACTTCTACTTCAATGTGACGGCTGTGGCAGATATAGTTCATGTAACTGTCAGTCATAAGGACAGTTATTTGAACTGTTTACTTATCAGCTTGTTAACTGCGCCACTTGAGAACTGAAGAAGTGTTACTTGCCTACTTGCTTTAAGACATTCCTCCATGATCTTAATGACATTATGATTTAGTGGGAGTTGTAACGCGTTTCAAACAGATGTTTTTTGGTCTACGTGTTTAGTTTACAAACTTTCTTTAATTTACCAAAGCCTTCGCATTCATAGATTACGAACTTCAATTGAAAAAGGAAGCTCTAGTGGTCGAGAAAGAAAATAGTCTTTTGCTCTTTGTAATGGTAAACAGTGTTTTAGTATATTTTATCAGTCAAAATTTATTTGCCTTCAGCCTTTGTTATCCCTCGAATGACAGTTCTACACACTACTACATATAAGCCACTTGGCAGAAGAAAACAGCTCATAATATACAAACTCGGAAATGTAACTTTGGAATAAAACCAAGAGAGAAAGATTAAAATGATATAGAGATTATTTCCGGATAACTATTAGGAATAAATTTGTATTATGCGAGCCTTTAGTCAAAATAAACATTTTGAATTGTATTCCAGCTCAGCAAGAAAAGTTTAGATAAGCTTATCAAAAGAATGAGCTGTGGTGAGGTGATTGTGGGTTTAACACGGCTTATAAGATTGTTTTACTTATACATGTATATAATGGCTGCTAGTATAATTGCAGGGAGTAAACAAGCAAACATAAGTATTGATACTGTGCATCGAAACGGTGAGGTGAAACAAATTGGTATTAAAAGAATTAAGGCCAGGACAAGATAAGTGTAATGGTTATATGAGGTAACTCGAGTTTGAATCACAAAAACTGTCGAAACGAGAAACGCATGTCACGCTAATTCATCAAACCTATTTAAAGGTGACTGTGACAAAACGCAATCTCTTAATGTGAAATGTTTAAACGTCATAACATCAATCATGTTGGTACCTAATATTAAAAATAAAAAAAATGAGATCTCTGCAACGCTAAAGATTATACATTTATTCACTAGATACAATTTATCGAAGCTCATTGATAGCATGCATGTATTTTGTCAAAGCTACAAAAAACGAAGTTGACCATGTGTATGGCGGATAGTGACCAAGCACTCTGCGTGAGCTGTGATATCACCGTCTATCTACCGCATGGACGCTCGTTGGTGACATGTCAGCTGACACCTCGTTTATTCCAAAACTTACATAAAAATAATTGGTGTAATTGGTTTTATATCTCATTGTTTTACTTTTCAGATTGTTCAATGAGAAAAAAAATCCTGTTTCAGTTGATCAGTTCCCTAATTGGGGCTCAATCCTTCTAAACACATGGTCTGTTTTCTTTCATTGTAGTCTTTAAGTTAAATCGCTCTACAAATTAAATTGGAAGCTGATGAATGGATAAAAAAAGACCTCGTTAAAGTACCTCACTGAATTATGAAATCATGTTTTTGTTTTAATAAATATCAAAAGATAAATATGGTGTGTTGGCATTCTCCAAATAAAATAATACAGCTAATGTTGAATAAATATTATTGAGCATTCTGCCATTCTATCCTCCATCACAACACACTATGGTAAATATAAAACAAAAGATATTCACGGTCCTAACATGCAAGGTACATAGTTGGTTCATCACTTGTATTACAAATCGTCAATAGTCAGTGCTGACCAGAGCTTTGTTTTATCAATATGTACAATAGTTACCTAATGTCATCGATGTGTCCCTATTGAATAGTATCATGATCAGGCGGTAGCTATAGGATTATCTACTATCTTGTGTTGATGTGCCTTCTCCGTAAGCTTACATGCCCTTGATAGATAAGAGACTGTAAACAACACTTGAGCTGAATATCAATTTTGCTTAAGTGATCACATTACTTTGATTGCTTGTTCCATGAATGACAATTGATTACATTTATGAAAGTGTTGAACTTTCTCAAACAAAAATTGTTTTTCATTAATTTGCTTTGAAATGAACCACTCATTGAGATGCTTCATCGTTGTTTACATTATCCTTTTGCAACAAGTTAATGTGGTCGATCATCTGTTGATCAGTACGTTTGACCTACTGATATACTCTTCAGAAACGTAATATTTAGAAGCGCTATGTTATGCAGCTGAATTGACTCGGGTGTCTTTGTAGTGCACTGAATTCGCGATCTTATCTGTAAGCACAACTCGATTAGTGGGTGTTTTCATTGTTGCGTGTTTTTCATTGTTGTGTTCATATATATAACTCATTTGCTAATTAACAATTGTTTACATTCACTAACAAAATTTACTTCAACGCAGGCAAACTCAGTCCCTCACAGTCATGACATGTTATTGCTGACCCATTCATGGATAAACATACTATACTAGTACTCTTTATTCGAAAATGTCCTGTTTTACATTTAAAATATTCCCGTTTGCTTCTCGGAAAACGTTTCGGTGTAGAGGCCAACACGCTTTTTCGCTTGATAATGGTGTTAACATATTCACCTTCACTCTTGCAATGAAGAAGTTGAAAATCATAAGAACTCTTTCTCATTCAAAAACTAAAATATGTTTCTCAAAAGGTTAATTTACCGAGTAGGATTAATTGTTGATGTAACAAAAACAAGTAACAAAAGTCTTGTTTTGAACCATATTCTTACTGATTCATCTGATGTTTCAATCTTTTCCTGCGTATAATACTGCCCTTGCCTTCACTTAAAATATCAAGTTAACCATACCATTAAAAAGAAATTAGAAGCATCTTTTGATAAGAAATACAATAATTAACTTTTTTAAAAAAAGAAAATTGATTAATTAATTTCTGTGACATGATATTAGAATATAAGTTAATGCTTTACTTACGGGAAAGCAAGAGTGTGATTTTCATGTTGGTAATATTGACAAACAGTTCTCCACTTGTGATGGTATGTCTAGATTACATAAGCTTCAACTGACGGACGTCTTGAGAATTGATAAGTATATTGATAAGCACAATATGTCTTATCTATAAGTAGATGGTGATTGGCGCACTAGCTGATTTGATTAGCTTTGATCCTACTTAAAGGTGACTCTGACATAAAGGCGACGTCAAAACTTCATAAATAACACTGTCCAAAAGTCAAATGTTCAATCTGCTCAATCTTAATTTCGGTACTGAAGAGGCCTCAGGCCTATAGTACATATACAAAAGTAGTTGGGATTTACATAGTTTAACACTTTAGTGATAAAACATATGTTCTGTACTTCATTGCATTGTAGATGTACATAGCCAGATTTTGTAGTGTAATTTGGTTTTTACTGTTCCTAAGATTACAGAATTTTATAATATTTGGATGGACATAGTAGTACTGTTTAATATACTTACATCGCAATGCATTATATACTGGACAAATGGAAAGAAAATGGTATTCGTCTTCTATTTCATTTAAAGTACAAAGTGTACATATTCGGTCTTCCTTTTTAACATTTTTATATCTACCAGTTTCGATTAATAAATCGTGTGAAGAGCATCGAAAGCGTGCTAGAGATCGCCTAAATTTTCTTATATCAATACATGACAAGTAGGTTTCTTTGAATAGGTCGTGTTTAAATTGTGAATAGTAAAAACATTTACTTGACAATTGAGTTTTATCAAACCATGTTTGAAGATAAAGGTCTTTAAGTCAAACAGTTAGGGAATTAATGAATAGTGATTGAAATTCTACATATTGATCATTCCAAATATTTCCAAAGCCAATAGCAAATAAAAAGTTTCTAACCTGAGATACCCAATTTCTTTGTCCATTCTTGTCATACAATAACATTATATTATAACATATTTTTGGTATTCTTTTATGAGACATAGCTAAAAGTTTCAACCAATATTTGACTGCATTTATAGAGGCGTAGATATAAAGTGGAAACCTTCCTAGTTCTCCATAAACCATAACACTAGGTGTACTTAATTTTACTCCTAGATATTTTTTACATGCAAATAGATGAACCTTTTCAATTATATCTATATTTTGTAAACCCTATATTTCTGACCCATACAATAATATTGGTTTTATTTTACTATCAAAGATTTTTAAAAAGGTTTGGAACGAGAGATCGCCTAAGATATGGGTTTGTTTACAGATAGCAATAAATACCTTTTTAGCTTGTGTTGCTGCCTGGTTGAAATGATTGTTCCATGATAGGTTTTTGCTGAATAATACACCCAAATATTTATAAAGTGAAGTTGTCTCCAGTCGCTCTTCTTTGAAATACCATTTTTCAGTTTTTGATAATTTCCCTCCATTTTGGAATACCATAACTTTTGATTTAGATCTATTCACTGTTAGTTTCCATTCAACAGAATACTTTTCTAGTTCATATATTTGCCTTTGAAGACCAATTACGGTTGGAGAAAAAAGGATAATATCATCTGCAAATAATAATAAAAATAATTCCAATATATCTGGATGAAGCTGTATACCATGGGTACAATTCTTCCTAATTTGAATGGCTAATTCATTAATGAAGATCGTGAATAAAAACGGGCTTAGTATGCACCCCTGTCTAACTCCCAAGTGACTAGTAAAGGTATCAGACATATCATTATTATTCCGCACACATACTTTGACATTCTCGTAAATACTACATAATAATTTATTCATATTCTTACTGAGACTATGCGATCTCAATAGCTTCCATAGTTTATGTATTTCAATAGTGTCAAACGCTTTTGCAAAATCAACATAAAATACATAAAATTTACCCCCCTTTGTTTTCAAATACTTTTGAATCAAGGTTTGTAAAGTGAAAATGTTATCGATGGTTGAATATCCTTCTCTGAATCCCGCTTGTTCTTCGTTTATTTTATCCAAAGATTCTGCCCAAAAAAATAGTCTTTTATTTATAATATAGGTAAATATTTTGCCGAAGATGCTAAGAAGGGTAATTCCTCTATAATTGTTCAAATCTTGTCTACTACCTTGTTTATGGATCGGAACAATAATACCGATGGACCATGATTCAGGAAACTTTCCATTGTCTAAAATGACATTGAATAATAATTCCAAATATGGTAGCAAAATATCAGTGGAATTTTTAAAGAATTCAGGGAGGGTATCGTCTATACCCGGAGCTTTATTACATTTAAGATCGTTTATGCTTTTCAGGATTTCTTCTCCGCTAATAGGTGAATCTAACATCTCATTTAACAAATGCGTTTCTGGGTCAATTAGTGGTGGAGCTATGCTTTAAAAAAATTCTTGTTCAAAAAAATTATTATCATTTATATCAGAAGCTGAAAATAAATTTTTAAAGTAATCATGCCAATCTTTTGTATCGATATTATTTGTATGATGATGGTTTCCTAAACTCTTTAGTTCAGACCAGAATTGTTTAGAATTATTGATACTCATCTCTAAACGTCGTTGTCTATCTTTAAAATATGCCTGCTGCTTTCGTTTACAAGTTGAACTATACTTTTTTCTAGCATTATGGTACTCAAGAAGATTCTCAGTAGTTTTATTTTTCCTAAAATGGTTTAAAGATCTACATCCATCTGTTTTCAAGCGGTCACATCCCGAATCAAACCATTTACTTGATTTTCCCATACTAATCTTGTTCCTATTTTTTCCATGTTGTTTCTTCATGCTCGAGGCAGATAAACATAAGGCTTCTGCTAAGTAATTCACACTTTTATCAATATTAGTCAATGCCGAATCAATAGCTTTATCAAATAGTTCCTGAATAGAATCAGAAAATAGATTATCTCTAAATGTTTGCAATTCGTTATTATCCCAAATGAATCTGAATGATTTTGGATTATGATCTGGTTTACCGGGTGACAACGGCCGTTTCTGAAGCGCTCGTAATTTCAATGTAACAGGCAGGTGTGAGGACTCAGGGCGAGACTCTATACCAAAATCAATGACATTGTCAAACAATGGGGACGAAGCTATGATATAGTCAATTACGCTAGCGCCATTCACACCTAAAAATGTAAAGTCTCCGATATGTTTATCCCTATTACATCTCCCATTCATAAAATGAATGTTTAAAACTGAACATAAATCTAAAAGACATTTCCCGAAATTATTTACGATTTTGTCACAAGAAAAACGTTCTAGATTAAATAAGTCTACTAAAAAATCCCACATAGAATTGCTGTGTTTCTCGGTATATTCAATAATGTCATCCTCTACAAAATCACATTTAGTACCTGTTCTAGCATTAAAATCACCTCCACATAATACAATAACATTGTCAATATCTGCTAAAATGTCATAGAGTAGGTCATGATCATGTCCGAATAAAGTTTTGTAAAATGAAATAAAACCAGCATTTTCTGATATCTTAAGCCATTTAATATGATTGTTTAAGTGTTTTTTTTAACTAGTACCAGAATCCCACCAGAGTGCCTGCCACATTTAGATAGCTTATCTGCATCTTTGCTAATTATTTGGTAATCTTTAAAGATATTTTCTACTTCTAGATTTACACACCACGTTTCCGTTAGTCCAACAATATCAAAGGAATGTATAAAATTGCAAAAGTCAATATCGGTAAGCTTCTGAAAGAGTCCGGAAATGTTCCAAAATATATAGCTTAAAAAACTGACACATAGGCCATGGGCCCAAGCCCCTATCTAGCTATTGCGCTGCAGTGTGGAAGGTGAAGGCAAGAACTCAATTTAAAAAAAATTTACTAACTAAATAATGCATAAAAATGCAATGTTCAAGTAAAAAACATGGTTTGTTAATTAAAAAATGGCAATTAAAGTCGTTTTGCTCTCAGCCAATCAGAATGCACGATTACTGTTAGGCCCGGTCCTGACAAAATGGCTGCCCCCATGCAGCAGTGTATCTGTCACATTGTTGAGGGGGTAAATGAGCCGCTGACAACTTGTTCAGACACTTCCTGAGCTAAAATATGTGAATGTGTTGAAATATGGAGAGATCTGGACGGTCCTGAGAAAGGTATTGCCAAAAACTTTAATTCAAATTGCCGTGATGGAGCTGTTTTTCACAGGACATGTTATCAGAGATTTACCGCTAAAAATAGGATCGAACAGGGGCAGAAGAGAAGGGAAAAAGGTAGATTGAGACAGCCAGATGTTGATCATGTTGACTGTTTGAATGTTTCTCCACATAAGAAGCGTAAATTCATCCTCAGATCACAGTTTATGTCATGTACAAACTCCATTACTGATAACAAGTTTCAAGAGAGGAGATCCATGCATGTTCTACCTGAAGAGTGCATTATTTGCCGCAGTACTAAAACTGTCATTGAAAGGTCCACCCATAAGAGGAAAATAGAGAGGTTAGTGACATGTGAGACAAATGCAGATAAGTTATTAACTGCAGCTAGACTAAAAGGGGATGACAGGCTGTTAGTGCAGGTAGGTCAATGTGACCCAGTTAGCATTGAAGTTAGATTCCATGCTTCATGCTACAAAACATACACTAAATGCATTTATCCAGCATCAAGTGACTGTTCGAGCCGTCTCCTTTCTCAATCAATATGACTCAAACCATGAACAATTTGCTCAGTTATATAGGTCAGCAACAATTATTTGGGCTGCTGTTAAATCAACTGCAGGTTTAGCAACCTGGCCCCCTACTGCTGAATATCTTTCAACTGAAATATGTGCTGACATGATACCAAACCAGATCTTCAATTTCCTGGCATGGTGTTGTAGCTTGTCTGAGGAATTTTCAACTGAGAGAGTAACAGTAAATGGAATTGACAGCAAGAAAAGGATAATATCAATTTCCCAAGATGTTATCCACTTAGCCTCACAGGGGAGAAAGTTAATGCCTAAACACATTGCTCTTGGTATGACAATCAGACACCTGACAGGATCAGCCAAGTTACAGCAGCTACTGAACTCATTTGGTCACTGTGTTTCCCATTCGCTGACATTAGAGCATGATACAGCCCTGGCAACCCGACAGCTTCAACAGGAAAACAACATCCCTCAAGGTTTTCACCAGAATATCTTCACAACATTGGTCTGGGATAACAATGATTTTGGGGAAGAGACACTCTCAGGTATGTTGTCTTATGATAATTATTATAACAAAGTGTAGTTTTGAAACATTTCATGACAAATTTAATTAAAGATATTCTTGAATTATACAATAATGTTATTCGAAATATAACTGAAGTGATCACTTTGATTATTTGTGTTTAATTACATGTTTCTTTGTATACAGATTATAGAGGGTCAACATTAAAAGGTATATTTTTGTTCCCCCCTTATTATCATCACAAACTATCTGGATTTCCTAAATGTCCTGTCCTGCATTGGTGGTGGTTATTTAGCACATGCTTGCTTTGTCCTCTCTGTATCCTGTGCTCTCTAAACACCCTTTAGCTGAAAAGCCTCTTCTCTATAGTATACTTCTCTGTTTAGATTTCTATTTAATGCTTATTTAATCATCTGTTGGTAAAACACTCTTTTTTGCTTTGCTTCAAGTGCTTTGTTTGTAAGACAGAGTTATTTGTAATATGTGGTGTAAATATTGCATATTGGTAAATTTCATTTTATAACTTCCTTAAAGTAAAATGTTGTACAAAAAGAATGTGAATGGAAATTACATATTCTAATTCTTCCTTTATTTAAAATCATAATTTAATATGAATAGCTGACATTCTCTGATAACAATAATGCCTTTTTTAGTCAAAATATTGAAACAATCATATATGTATCTCATTTATGAACAGGAAAAGGTACCACCCACAACACCAATGGGATCATCATCCAACGGGAACAATCACAATCAACAGACACTCCTGAGCCCCCTAACCTGGTTTCAGTGACTCGGACAAAGAAGCGCACACTAGATGCCCCACCTGTGGAGATCAACCAGTTCTTTGCAAGGAAACGTAGTGGACCAAATCAGTTTCAAGGTAATAAATATTGTTACAAGTGTCAATCAACATTTTGATATGAAATGGAAAAACTGTCTTTGAATAAAATTTAGGTTAGATATTGTAACTTTAATTTAGTTGTTTTATTTCAAATGGCACATATCGTATTGAGTTTATCAAATGTTATTTCTGACATGCGTCTTTGTTACAGGTCAGAAATCCAAACTCGAGAGGTTGCCCTTAGTTCAAGAGGAACCAAGACTTGTAGATCTAGCACTCACCCTAGCAAAATTCTCACAGGTTTGTACTTATGAGAGAAATAAATATTTATTAAATATAAATATAAAAGTCTATAAATGCAAACATGAGAGAATTTCTCCCCAACAAAATACCCTTAAATTCTTTTCTAAAAATTGCAAGGTTAGGTTTCACTTTTATTAACAATAATCATTAATGATCAACACTTTAAAAAATTTTTTTATTATAATAAAAAATAAATAAGGTATTCTCTCGCAAGTGACTATTGTAACATGAGATTTTTTTTTCAAGGGGACTGAATTGCTACCAGGCTGGACAGGTTGTCATCAGCAACTATCTTATGACACCAAACCACTCAACAAGATTGGCTACTTGCCAGTGATTGATGCTAGCCCCACAGACAAGTCCACGGTGAACACCATACTGGAAAAAAGTCTTGAAACTGCCAAGAATCTCAACTTGCCTGCAGTTGTTCTAGTCATGGACCAGGCTATCTATGCGAAGGCACAAGAAATACGCTGGCAGGGTAGAAGGGAAATCCAGGAAAGTCTAATCCTTCGACTTGGTGAATTCCATACTGCTATGGCATTCTTAGAAGTGCTTGGCAAGAGATTTGATAGTGCTGGTTTAAGAGATGTTGCTATTGAATCTGGGATTGTTGCAGAAGGTTCCATCAACGGTGTCATCAGTGGTCATCATTACAATAGAAGCTTAAGGTGCCACAAAATCATCTCTGAAGCCTTGCATCGTTTACAGATTGAGGAGTTTTTGAATCAGTTGCCACCAGATGAAAGTGAGCAGGCTTTATCAGATATGAAGTCTCTTCACAGTAGTTTTCCAGCTCAGTTTGCCAGTTGCCTAAAGTTAGAAAGTGTTGGTCAGCTTTTCAAGAAGTACCAAGTCTACGTTGAACAAAAATCCACCCAGAATGAAATGTATGGCTTTTGGACATCATACTTAAAGATGGTTCAGCTCTTACTACTCTTTATCACAGCCACAAGAGAAGGAAACTGGGAACTACATTTGTCAGCAGTTCGAGATATGATACCTTGGTTTTTTGCCTACGGCCGTATCAACTATTCGAGGTACTTGCCAGTTTACTACATGGAAATGAGAGCCCTTCCAACAACTCATCCTGATGTCCATTCACACCTTGTAGATGGGGAATTTGCAGTTAAGCGACATGATAGTCATGGATTTGCCCTGACCGCCTGCGATCAAGTTATTGAGCAGACCTATAACAGAGACTCCAAAACCAAGGGAGGAATGACCGGAATCACGCTCAACAAGGGAGCTGTGAGGAGATGGATACTCAGCCATCCTGATAGAGCAGCAATAGCAGGAGCCTGTTTTGATATGAGCACATCTAAGGAAATAGCAGCTGTCAATTCAGACATCAAGCCAGCAAGAATCCAGGTTGAAGAACAGGCGGTGCAGGATGTGATGCTGACTGTTTCTGATTTTTCAAATCCTTTCATGTGCGAAAAGGAAAATGAGATATATAACATCTGCTCAGGGAAAATTGCGTCTGAAAGTTTGAAAGTTAGTTTTTCCTCCGCCTATGAGAAAGGTGAAGATTGCTTCCAACAGTTCGTGCAGGAACGCCTACTTGATGGCAAAAAAGATGTTTTTGACAAGCTCTCACTACCAACTGGCATTACTTTCTCTGATGTTGAAAAGAAGGAAAAGTCAAAATCTAATCTTGCTGTTCTAAAAGAAAAAAGGGATCTTTTGGCCAGGCTTTTGATCATTGCCAAGGAAAAGGGACTTGATCTTAAAGATGTTCTTCAATATCCATTGTCTTCTCTCCAGCCTGCACTGTCAAACTATGATGGGACTCTGGCAAAAACCAACAAGTCAGCTCTTCTCCATGAAATGGAGAAAATTTGTCAAGTGAAAACTAAGGACATTGTGCAGAATTTGGAAAATGTTGTCATTGTTGATGCCATGGCACTTATCCAACAACAGAGGCAGTTTCCTGATACCTTTGGAAAGTTTGCTACAGATATGCTCAATCAGCTTGTGAGAATTGCAAAGAAAAGCAATGCAAAACGTATTGACTTTGTAGCTGACCGGTATCTGAGTACATCTATCAAAGACTGTGAAAGATTGCTCAGAAACAAAGGTTCGCATAACAAGAACTGATCAAAGAATGCCCCAGCAAATGAAGAAATTTTTAGCATGTGGTGAAAACAAAGAGGCACTTCTTTGTTTCATTGTTGATCAGTGGAAAACCTGCTCACCAACACTTCTCTCGAATGTTCAAGTATATGCTACACATGGCCAGACCTGTATGAAGATATACCAGGACAACGATGGTGAAACAGTGAGTGAAGAAGTCCCTGACCTCTACTCAGACCAGGAAGAGGCAGACACTAGAATGTTCCTTCATGCTGTACATGCCTCCAAATTGTTCCCTGCGGAAACTGAGATCATCATCCGCACAGTCGACACTGATGTTGTTATACTTGCTTTGTGGGTTGCAACACTTATCACACAACCATTGCTTATTCACTTCACAGTAGGAAACAATGCAAGAGCTCTTGATGTGACACATATGAGCAAGCAGCTTGGAAATGATCACTGTGAAGCTCTTGTTGGACTCCACCCCTTTACCGGATGTGACACGGTCAGTGCATTTAAAGGTAAAGGCAAAGTCAAGGTTCTCAAACTAATGATGAAAACACCTTTCTACTGCAAGACCTTCTGTGATATTGGTAAAGATTGGACGGTATCCAATATCCTGGAAAAGGCTTTAGAGACATTTGTATGTGACCTGTATGGCTGGTCCGAGTGTGACAATATAAACACAGTGAGGTACAACTGCTTCAGATTTGGTATGATCAGCGACTTGTCCTTGCCACCAAACATGGACAGCCTCATTCTTCACACAAAACGAACAAACTATCAAGCCAAAACCTACCGATCATGTCTTCAGCAAATCATCTCGGCGCCCTCGCCAGACGGGAATGGATGGGACATGACTGGGGATCACAAACTAACCATCAAATGGAACAACCTACCCATAGCTCCTGCTGCTGTTTTGCAGAATGTGAACTGTTCCTGCAAGAAAACTTCATGCACATGCAGCAAATGTTCTTGCAGAAAGGCAGGCATTGCGTGTACTGACTTGTGCAAATGTGGTTCACATTGTAAAAACCGCAAAATGCCAGATGATGACAGTGACATCACTGACAATGACAGTGAATGAATATTATTGTCCTAAAAGTATAAGAAATTGTGAAGGTGTCATATAGTTTCATATGTGCCAAAATACCATTTATGCTGACGTAAAATTAGGTTGACTATGTTCATATCTTTTAATACTTGAAAATTACAAATTTTGATGATGATGACAACATGGGCTTTTATGACAGACTCAGTCTTCATACCTTAGAAAAGACCATTTTCATTAATAAGTAACAGAGTAACTGAGGATAACTCAGTGGTTTATATTTTAATTGAATTGAAAAAAAACCTCTTTTCCTTCATTATTTGTAAATAGTCCATCCATTTAGTCGTAAGGATATCATCAAACTAGTAACTGGTCAAAAAGTCTTTCAGCAAGCTAGAATCAATAAATGGCTTCACTTGTCCCCCTTTGTTTTAAAAGGAATGAATGCTGTGTTTTAAAAGTTTTAACATTTCAACCTTATTGTTATAGTCATTGATTAACAATATGTGAAATAACAAGAATGTTCCCTCAATATTTTGTTTCCTCGGATCAATGTTACTGATAGAACCATCCCTTTAAAAATATATAGTATGCTTATAATACATTTTTTTGTAAGTTAAACTGTTTATTTGTTCCACCAATGCCAACAGAGATTATTCAGTAAACATACAGCATACTTATTTGAACCTTACATGTGTTGTGAGGTACAACTTAGTTTTTCATTGAACTTTTCTGAAAATTTTGCACATAAATGACCTATATTTTGAAAGTCCATTTATTTCTTAATGGACAACTATTTTTGCTTGAACATTTGATGTAATTTACCCCAGAACTATGAAGAATAATAATATATAAAGTTCATGTATTCACCCTTTTGCCTGCAGCACTTTGTCTTTTTTGGAGGTCTTATGTTTTTCGGCCCATGGCCTAACAGTCCTTATCACCCTGTTCCCGTGAATCAAAGTTGTTTATGTGAAGCGGCTGACAATCCCTACGTGACGTCACATTGCCCTGGCCACGCCTCTACCGCGAGTGTCCCCTGTCAGAGGTATGGGTGGTGGATCTGAGATTTCGTCTGGGTCTCTCATCCTGTTTATGGTCCCTCGTCTCCCTCTCAGTCTGAGACACGCGATCCTTCTGAGAAGTCTCTTCTTTACGTTTCCGTACCAGCTTGTTCCCTTTATAGAAAAATCGAGTGTCGGGATTCTCGCTTCGTAGTCTCTGTAACTCATGTCTTTGATTGTTGGTCATGTCATTGGCAATCCCGATATTCTTTTCTTTAAGTATGCTTCTCAACTTCACAGATTGCCATTTATCTTCCCAATGATTCATCCGTACTATTACAGGTCTTGTTCTGTTTGAAGATTTACTGGATATGCGATGTGCTCGTTCGATGTCCCTAGCAACAAGAGGGCGTAAGTCTTTAGACTTCCTGGCATCGTTCAGAATAGCCAGTACCTTAGCCTTACTCTCTGTGTAGGTTTCATTCTCACTCTCTGGGATACCATACAATATCATGTTATTCTGTCTGCTTCTACGTTCCTGATCCTCTATACGATCCTCGAGATTGCCAGTAAAAGTATCAATGTTATCAGTTCTATGGATCAGCTCATCTATATCCTGTCTCATAACATTCTAATCCTTAATGCTAACTTGTAGTTCATTCTTTAACTCTGTTATATCCGATTTCATAGATTGTATGTCCTCCTAAATGGATTTCATATCAGTAGACAATCTTTCTTCTGAACTTTTAATTTGTCGAAGTATTTCTGCCTTCATTTCTTCTAGTTCTCTAGTAAATGGGCCTGGGTTCAATTCCACATCTCCAGCTAAGTGGATCATAGAGGGTATAGTTATCACACAAGGCAAAGTACATAGTTCTAGTGATACCTGTTTTCGATATGTAAACAATGACGTCACCTCAGCGGATCGATAACATATCTCACCTTGTGGACACAAAGAGGTCGGAGGAGTCAAATCAAATCCAGAATCCATCATCCATGCTCTTAAGAATGATCCTGTGCACGTAACAAAACACAACAGCGTACCACACAGTAACAACCTGTAGGCCATATCTATACCTGGCGTCCATTGACTTGTCGGTGTGTGGGGTTGCACTTTCTCAATCTGTTTCAAACCCTTTGGAGGCACAAAATTTCCGATCCTAGCTCTCAACAAGTCGACAGAGATACCCATCAGACTGTATGTACGTGTTTAAAATGTCAGTACATTGTTTCTTAATGTTGAAAGCAAATTTTCCGAGGAGCGAAAATAACACAGCTGAACTACCCAGGGGAGACAATTATTAACTTTAAAAAAAAAAAATTGATTAATTAATTTCTGTGACAAGATATTAGAATATAAGTTAATGCTTTACTTACGGCATAGCAAGAGTGTGATTTTCATGTTGGTAATATTGACAATCAGTTCTCCACTTGTGATGGTATTTCTAGATTACATAAGCTTCAACTGACGGACGTCTTGAGAATTGATAAGTATATTGATAAGCACAATATGTCTTATCTATAAGTAGATGGTGATTGGCGCACTAGCTACCTGTTGGAGAGAGTGGCAAGCTTTACATTTGATTAGCTTTGATCCTACTTAAAGGTGACTCTGACATAAAGGCGACGTCAAAACGTCATAAATAACACTGTCCAAACGTCAAATGTTAAAAACGTAATGAGATCAATCAAGTTTGTACCTACTATGAAAAGCAAAACAAGGAACTCCAGCAAACTACAGATTATAATAATTCTGTGCGAACGAGAAATGAGACTGTTGTTGAGAGGAAAAACTCTGATAGACTGAGTTCGTATCTAGCTACACAATATTTAGAAAGTTTATTCCTCTAATGAAGATTGATTTAAATCTGGCTTATTTGGCACTTGTTAAAGAACGTGCAAGCCAGTGAGATATTTTCAATTTATGTTCTGCTAATATATCATTTTGCCATGTAGCATAGCGAATTAAATATGACAATCAGTCTTTGTGCTCTTAAGAATCACTTGTATTTAGATAACATAACACATTAGTCTATCATCATATATTAATGAAATTTTGATGAACAAACCACTGCAACTGGCATTACTATATTCACTTGCGACAACCCACTTGAAATTACTCATTGGCATATTTTTCATAGTTAACACTAATTTGTAACGTATTATCTATCTAGGGCACAGATTGAATGGGCACGTTTTTGTAAGATTTAATGCTTCATATTTTCTGAGAGAAACAGTAGTTTACTCTAAAGGTATTCTCTTAAAAAAGCTTCTGAAATATGTATACATATGAGGAGAGTAAAAGAACCAGCGCATGTCACAACATTATATCAACAAAGAAAAAGATCCTCCACTAGGGACTACATTGACTCTTAACTGCTTCCTGGATGTCGGAAAGTTTTGAATTGCGCATTGAATTGCGGGTTATGGCAAACAGCTTAGAATTTAAAAAGGAGAGATGCGCCCGTAAAATAACCATTTGTCGATTAGTAATGAGAGTTTGTAGTGCAGGTATTGAAACTCCTCACGGGCCACAAAATTGTGGCATAAGATACATGCAATACCTTGTATTGTATGTTGTATACATGAAAAAGTTCTTTCTGGTTGTATCGTTATCAATATGTGTACATCGATGATATCTAATCATAAAGAAGCAAGGTATACTTCTGATGATACAAAAATAATATACCAAATCGTTTGAAATATCTGCATTATTACTAAAAAGAAATATTTTTAGTCAATTGTACCTCTTTTTATAAGCAGTACGAGTTTCAATGATTTATGTGAAGACGAACTCGCTCTGGCTGTCAGGAAGATTATCTGGTTGTTTTGGTTTGCTGAATAAGTTGAGAAATAAATATGAAACTGGAACTGTCATGACATGACTAATTCCCTGGTTTCGAAAAAGATAATCGTATATTGTACCTCTATTGTTTTCAACGAGAAGAGGAACTCCCCTCAATTTTCGAGAAGATTATCCTGCCATGTGATCCTGAACCAGTTAGTTTGAGAGAAGACTGTATATAGCCAGAGTGGTATTGTGTTATCTTACAACTGATATCCGCTGTCATAGCCTTGAAGTGTAAACGATTCTTTGTTTGGATATTCAGCTAGTTGAGGAGCTACGCAATGTTCTCAACAAAATCTATATTTAGCCAGAAGTATTGACAAGATTCTTCATAGGAAAGACAGGCTGAATTCTAGTCTGCGATATATTTTTATGAATCACAAATTAAAACCCATTTGATTATGGAAACAGAAAGAAAATCGTACTTTGATCTGTTAAAGACTCATTGATTATATATGAATAAGTAACATTAACCTTTCATGTACATTGAAATGGAAGGGGGTATGATATCTGGTAAGATTAGCTTGACGTTGTAAAGTTTAAATCAATAACTTGTTTTATACAGCGTAGAAAACTCCCGCCTGCCCGACCGCCCGAGACGGCCTGTTTTCGAGCCGGACGGTTAACTTTCACAAGTAGCCCGTCCGGTGGTCGGGTAGATATTTACAAAGGCCAACTGTAATAGTATACTCAAATTGACTCAAATGAAAAAAAATAAATAAAAGCCAAAAGAAATAAAGTGTTTTGTCAGGTTTCGTAAGTCAAATTATCAAATATGACAAAGGGCAAGTTACATTCACAGCCAGCGCATTTGTCTCAGTCAGTCTGCTGTTTAATCTAAACTCCATGCCCTGCCTTTAATTATTGATTATACGATGCGATACCTACAAAGACTGTGAAGGGAGCTTGTTTATCTAAACTCCAAGCCCTGTCTGTCCCATATGTATTCACTCAAGCGACCCCTACTCTGATTATGAACGGATCTCTAGATCATTTTGAAAATGTTAAGGAAAACGAAAACGCACAATTGTGCCCTCGTGGAAAAAGGATTTTGCGTGGCTTATCACTGACGACTGTCACGGTAAAGTGTATTGTAAAACATGCCGTTCAGCTTACGGACAATTTAGCCAAAACAAACTTCGTGACAAATTTCATAAATACTCTGTCGGGCCATTTGTGGTTGGGTCAACAAATCTAAGGCGTGATGCATTGGTCACACATGAAAAATCAGAAGGACACAAATTCGCTTTGGACATCGAAATATCAAGAACTGCTGAATGCAGTACAGCTGAAAAAACTTTGCAAACTGATGGTGTATATTTGAAGTTTATGACATTAAATTATTCAGAATCTTAATTTCGTCATGTCTTTATTGTAAGAACCGGACAGGTAAGTTCTGATCCGGACTGGCAACTTTTTGGAGTTACCAGTCCGGCTGTCTGGCTTGATTTTTTGGGAGTTTTCTACACTGTTTTATACATGCTTTGGTTCAAACGAGGATAGAATGGGCGTCGTTTATTCTATCACTTAGAACCACAAATTACTTTTGAGATATCATTTCGCTAAGAACATAACTTAAATTAACTGTTTGAGTGCCATTCTAAAAGTTATCAGTTTAAGGAAAACAAGGAATTTTATAGGATCGCTATCAGCAAAATAAAGAGGTAAATTAAAAAATTCCTTGTCTTCCATAACTTAAATAGTCATATCTCAAAGCAGCATGATGTGATGAATTATACAGCTTATGAGACAACTATATAGATATTGGAAGCTACTTTCAATGACAAATATAAAGACCTTGGGAATAAAGTAAAATATTTTTGTTACATGATATAACAATATAAGTTAATGCTTTACTTACTGAAAAGGAAGATTAATATCCTCATGTTGGTGATATTGACAATCGGTCGTTCTCTTGGCGCGTAGAATACGTATACTATCAGACACCCAGGTATGTTCAAAACAATTCAAGGTTCAATGCAATCACGTGACAAAGGTGAGCTATAAATATCAATCTGCCAATATGGAAAGTCCATGTGATAACTGTCACCTCATAGTGATCGCTTATTCTCAGTTCTTTACAGAAGATTCATTTTTAAAGTAATTTCTACCTTACATAAAATTAATTTGAAAATGTATTAAACTCAACAAATAGACAAGTTATTTTGGAACGCAGAGACTTTTTTAAAAATCTATAGCTCTATTGAAGATGTCTGTGAACTCTGCGTCAGCTGACTAGATCGCCCTAACAGTACAGCTCCGTTGTAGTAGGAGCCTAGAAGGAAGCATGGAGCCAGATTAACAACGGTGGCCTCTACAATCTATCAGGGTGGCTTGAGAGCGGAGCATAGGGCGTTAGGCTTCGGATCAAGAGGTCCGTGTTCGAATCAGGGGCTCGGAAACTGTGTCTGAAATTGAGAACTGTTCTACACACAGTAAGGTTTGGGTGCAATACTACATTGAATTTTAACATTTAAATGAAGTTTTGCCAATTACTAGGTTGTCAAACAAGAGGATCTAGTACTTCAAACATACCTCCTTCGATCATTCTGATTCGCTAAATACCAATTTTCATAAACGAAAAAGCAGAGGTCCTTTTTTATGTCATTTTCTGCTTCAATGTTGATAGAGGAAGGAGTTGTATCGCTTTCCAGTACTGTGTGAAAATGAGATCTCAAGCAGTTATTGAACAATATGAATAAACTGAACTTATCAAAAGTCTCATGGTGAACAAAGACAGTGTAAAGTTGATATAAATCAGAAATTACTAAGAAATATATCACTTTCAATTGCCGCACCACTTTGTCTGCTGTGTAACTTTTCGCTTGAATAGGATAACTTCCCATCTCAAGGAGGGAAGTAAATGTCACTTTTTCTAAATGGTGATGGCCGTCATATTACAGGCCTATTTCATTACTATCTTTTATTAGTAAATAATGATTTATGATTACGTCTTTGATCATTGTTTACTGTTAAAATTTCGATTTGATTTTAACCAACAACTGTACCTTTCAATTTATCGAAATAAATAATGCTATTTGCAAATCCCTGGCTGAAAATAAATGTTTTTATAGGTAATTCTTTGATATCTTTCAAACATTTGACACAGTATGGCATAAATGGCTCATATTAAATTACAACGTGGTTTCTATTGTTTACATATTGAATGGTTACACAGTTATTTAAATTAATCCTTACCAACATGATTTTGTAAATGATTGCAGAAAATGACGATGGTGTAACATGATATTTCCCTGTATGGTTCACAAACAGCACAGAAAAAAGTTTTTCAACATTTAAATGAAACGTTATTAGTAGGGTTCCAGACGTACAAGTGTCCCATATATGACAGCAATTAACGACATTGGCGCCTTGTCTACCTTATTAGATGTTGATTATGTACATATACTTATTCATATATCCTTGATAGTAATCATTACGTATCCTCATATTGATGATTACGTTATACAAACTCGATGTTCACTTTTATGATGAAGTCATATCTTTTAAACACATACAAAAAATAAACTGTTATACAATGGGATTAAAAGATAAAAATTATCTGAAATTTCACATCTGAACATTTAAAAAGCAGCTTTAACATCTGCAAAAATATAACATTAAGATATTTACTTTGTAATAAGTTTTTCTCTGTCCGGGATCAAACTTTGAGTTGTTACTTAGCAGCTCATCGTGTGCCCCAAATTTGACATTATTGAATATCTATAGGTATTAGTCTCCCTGTTTCTGGAAGCCTCTAAAGTACCCTGATATCTATCTGACAAAAGTCCCGTATTGCTATAAATGGTCCCGTGTCAATGAAATGACTCTCATCCAACTGTGGGGCCACCATGAGAGTTCATACGACTATCTATCACATTAACCAATGAGAGCGCTGCAGTCAACTACATTTTTTTTTAAATTGGCCCCGTTATTGCCAAATAGTTTGATGTTCAGGGATTTACAGAGATGATGTTGTTGCATACACTCACACACACAAAGATTTCTTTACTTTCGAAGCTTCCTAACTTAGCTAACCACCAAGCTCACGAGCAGCGTTCATTACCAGAATCTCATTTTCTGAAAAAGCCCTTCGATCAGCATTGTTTTTGCGATCTCATTTTTTTACTTTTTAGGTTGGTCAGTGAGAAAAGAGTCCTTTTTCTGTTCACCAGTTCCCTAGTTTGAGCTCAATCGTAATATATAGTTACATATCTCTTAACAAGCAAAATCCTCTGGTTATTGATTTAACACAAGACTGAAGGGAGAGTTGTTTTAGTAGAGGTTGGAAAATTTGAAGAGTTGATAGAACTGGTATCAGAACATAGAAACTAGTGACCGAGGATGGTTTCAATGGTGAATGTTATAAATAAAATTCATTGAACTGCCATGTAAACACACTCGAGACTTTCTAAACTATTGATATTTTCCATATGAAACATACAATGAAGACACTTTTCTTTGACGAGTAAAAACATAGGCCTGCAAGTCAAAACACAGAGAACCTCCGATAATCTTTGCGTAGTGTACGCCTTGGAGTGAATGTGAAATATTACCTGACAGACCGATATGAGTTAACTCCCCTACTGACTGATAGACGGCCACCAACTACCAACTCTGTACCGAGTTGTAGAGATTAAATATAGGGTATGAGGTGGGTATATTTCACAAAGATCGTGAATTCATTATAAGGGAGATAACTCTTTGAAGACTATCACACTGTTTCACAAACCATATGCCATAAATATTTCCTGTTACGAGCAGATATTATGTGATGTTATTGATAAGAACTTTTTCTTTCCAAAATAAATTTACAAATAGACTTTTTACGATCAAGTGATAAAGTGTTGCGATGCTTAGGCATGAAAAAGATGTAACAAAATTGTAAAGATAGACCATGAGTTAGAGTAGGGCTTGTCTACGTTAGCTGCTTTTATTCCTCCATAATTCTGATTTAGAGTTGCCGGGGTATTTCAACTGCACAATATTCTAAAGGTTCTTATGTATCATTTTAATTCATCACAGTTTTTGTTTCTTGTAAATTAGATATAAAATACTTTGTCTTTCCCTTGTTTTGTTTGAAATTATGTGCCCTTTCTTGTTGTCAGTCGTTGAAATAGAACATATTTCTTGCTAATTTGTTGACACTGCCTTGTAAAAAAAGATAAGTTTCATTGTTCTTCCATTCCAGTTTTTTATATATAAGCTTCGTTTCTCTGCTGTGATACAATCCTTCGATAGGTAAAAATATCAAAATAGCCTTACACCTGGAGGATGATTTAAAAGAGGTTTTGTAAATCTGGTTTGTCATCCAAATATAACTTTATAGTCAGGTGAGAGTATTTTTACAGTTATTTGCAAATTCATCCCATTTGATATTTTTCTTGTGTTTTTTTTTAAAGTTGTGGCAATACAAGTTTTTTTCAAATTTGAAAGCTGTAAGATGTAGAAATAAATAAGTATATTTGTTCAATTTGTAGTTTAAAAATGATGCAAATATGGTTTGAAATCCAAATGAAACCTAGTGGTTAGGTGAGGGTATTTTACAGTCATATGTAATGTTACCAATAAGAAAAGGAACATACACGATTTAGTCATTTATTATGAAGATTGAAAAATGGAAGGAATATGTAAATGTATGATAATATTAATAACAATAATACTACTAATATGATTATTGAAACGTATTGTTGTACAGAAGTTTGGAAAAATGGAAGGAATATGTAAATGTATGATAATATTGATGATGATGATGATAATAATGATAATGATATGATAATTGAAAAGTGTTGTTGTACAGAAGTTTGGTGTTTCACATATAAAGACGTCTCACGCCTTGCCTATTCATACTCCTACCCTAATGACTTGCTAAGATGGGCCATGCCCCATTTCCAGTCTTTTCTTTGTTTGTCGCCAGGGCTGCTGTGACTTATAGCGATGGTCCAATTAAAAATTGCAACTTTTTGCCGAAGAGGGCGCTGCACTTAAAACAGAAATATTGACTCCTTGGCTGCAAGGTTTACCTTAACCAGTGATAGACTGGTGAATTTGAAACCCATGTGGATAAAATGGTATAAAGAAGGATAGCTGTTATTACTTAGTTAACAGTAGTATCATATTTCGAAGAGAGGAAACATGTTACAAATAACACACTTTCAATTAAATAGAGGAACTTCTAATTTTAGATACAAAACACAAAGGCTTATGTAGAACTATTTGATCATGAAAAATAAAAATAATTTAATAACCAATAGAGCTTTCAGTAGTTTACTTTAAATCTAAATGCTATCAAAATCTACTTCAATGTAATTTCGGTCAGACATTTTTCTTTATGCTAGAGAAACAATCCCATTTTTAAATCCAGTTTACAACAGACATCCATTACAAATACATTTCTATTCATCTAACCACAGCAGCTTAAGTAAATGCAAAGGGAAACATATTTGTGATAACATTGTATGTGAAACATCTGCAATTACATTGATTGCGTATACACCATTCAGTCAATATTAGAAAATGTCTTCTTCGTCTCCCTTTGGTCATGATATGCATTTGGCAAAATGAATGATTGTGCTGACAAGAAAATTACTGTTGATTGATGTGTTCACCTGTCAACTTCAACCATGACTGCTGTTGATCATCTATCGACTCTTTTTGTTGGATTTGCGTCAGTTGAAATATCTCTTTCACAATTGGCAACCTAACAACCATTCATTAGTACATTGTACGCGTCCTTATGACTCCACCTGGTCCGGTTCAGGGGAAGCAACTCTGAACTACCAATCTCCTCTGGAAACCATGTGTTACTTGATGTTAGTGAAATGATCTTCCTACAATTTTGATTTTTTTTTCTGACAAATATTTCCAAAATGCAACTATTCTCAACACTGTCTATCACATTCTAAAAGTTTTAATTCTAGGCCTGTGAATGTTGATGCTACACAGAATTTACAAGTCTTCAACATAACGTCAAGGTAGGTATTCAAATATAACTAGCATTTTACCTCTTAATGGGATTATATCCTGAAAATGAATACTTTTCCAAATATGTGCCATCTATTTCAAAATAACTCAGCGAAACTTTTTCTTTGTTTATATAAGTCGGTAACGTTTAGGCAACGAAGTTTGGTTGTATCGTATAAAAGTACAGGAGCTATAGCCATATGTGGAAATAATGCAAGAAAAAGTGTTGTTTTAAATAAGATTTATTTTGGAGAAGGCCTTGGGCCAACGTACAATGGAAAATACACAAATTAAATTACATCTGGTAGAGAAAATGGACACTTTTGAAAATATAGACACAAGATCGGAGCTTCTTTAATATAATTAGAACATAGCGTTGTTAAAGAAGAATGATTTCATGTTAAACTATGCCAAAAATAGGGTTGATCAATTGTATATTGCAGCGTCTTGAAATATTGATTGCGCAAATCATTGCGCAGTCCATTATTCGTTTTACAAACCAGATTTTAGACAGTCTATTTACATACGATAAACCCAAATAATCATAATATGAAGCAATTATAAAAGTAGGTTTCCCGAAGTACCATGACTCATACTACCTAAATTTTCCAACATTTATAAAAATGACACCTCTGATTTGTCCAAATTTACAGTAAAAACTCATTCGAAACAAAACTCTAATCAGACGTTATTTTTTCTTTGAAGATTTATGACTGAATCTGAACAAGCACAAATCATCTGCTCACATACGCAAATACAAGTCCATGACTTCTGGACCAAAGATTCCACCCTGTCTCCACAAGTAGTTATTTCACTTTTTACCAAAAAAAATTGTGAACTATACTCTTGAGTGTAAACATGTGATGAACTATACAGTATCCCTGACGAAAGCCACCCTGACCATATGGATACATATCCATCAACTTGACTTTTAGTACCACAAATATTCATAAGAGAGATACCATGATAGTTATTTCGTTAGTGAATGCCTAATGACCATGGTGTAAAACGTTCCGTTTATATAGAAATGCCATTTAACAAGATACATAAATATTATTGCGGTCACAAAATGCAGAAAAACAAAAAAAACGAAAAAACATATAAAATTTCATTTTTCAAAACCACGTGCACTGGACATATTGCAATCACATATTGCAAGAAACAATACAAGTTTTTTGAAAATTTACCAAACATAATAAATTTTTATCAGTGATATCAAGCTTAATTTTACTTCATTTGACCAATGACGATATAATATATCTTCACTTGTCAGAGACCGTATCTATTGTCCACTATTTAACCAAGTGAGATTTACCTTGCTACAGAAAACCTTATCCCAATATCATAATTATCTTGAAGTTATATATGTAATTGAATACTTGATTGAATGTGCCAAGTTCAAGGTGACAGGTGAAGTATCTTGTGACATTCGCCATTAATGAAAAATAAATCTAAACCATGGTATTTGACAATCACCATTAAGTTTCTTCTTTATTTTGTATAGTTTTAAATCAGTTTGTATATATCGGTCAAAATGCTTTAGGGATTTTGTACATTTTCACTAATATTACAATAGGTGGTGTATCTAAAGATTTTAAATCATTTCATATATATTATTTTACCCACTTTAGTAAGTAGGTTCCAATATCAAGTTAATGAATAGAATATGGCAAAGAAAGATTCGAAAAGTTGCAAAAATAAATGTTACATTTCGATCAGGAAATATCTAGAAGTTTATGTCATAGC
This sequence comes from Phorcus lineatus, assembly GCA_921293015.1. Classification (NCBI taxonomy): domain Eukaryota; kingdom Metazoa; phylum Mollusca; class Gastropoda; order Trochida; family Trochidae; genus Phorcus; species Phorcus lineatus. The sequence goes on from OV121083.1 coordinate 50,572,370, forward strand.
ATCCTGCCAGAGACATATTTAAGACGTCATGTCGATGCAAATCTAGAGAAAATATGGTCCATTGTGTCCCAACCAAAATTGACATTTAACTGAAACTTCCTTATTTCTGATTAATGTTTTCAATGAATTTGTCAGCAAGGTGTTAGTGTGATACCCGGATAGTGTCAAGGATCTTTTGATTAATAGTCTTCTTATATTTTTACGTCATCATAAATTGTCCATTTCTATGTGACAAACAGAGATTAAAGCAAGTGATTAATAGATGTACATAGGCTTCAAACGAATTTTTACAAATCTGTCAGGGCCTGATTCAGAATCTTTTAGAAAAATACATTTTTAAAAGGCTTACAATAAGATGCAATGGACGATAGATAATGATAATGCTTAAGTCTTCAGAAGGACCTACAGAATCAGAACAAGGTCTTGCCACGAGTGACAAATCAAGCCACCGAGTAAGGTCAATATGCAGTCCAAAAAAAACAATGACGAAAGATAGATCGCTGTCTGTACCTTTGATGCGTGGGACATTGAAGGTAGTCTCTCTTCTGGAACTGAAACGATAACAGTACAATGAACGTGACAACGTTGTATGGCTTAAACCTCATTGGAAACATGATCTGTCTACTTAAGCTTTAAATAATGACGTTGTTAGGTGTAACACATTCTCTCCCAACAGAGGTAGCTCCGTCATAATTTCCTATACAACCTCTGTCTTAATTCGAAGGTTTCTCGGGCATCAGTCAGTTTTCCCTAGCGGGACAAAATTGCAACTTATACTACCTGGCTATATATCAGCCAATGAAAACAACGAATGCATGAATAACATAGTTGTTGTCACACAGGCCTGTGCAATGAAAAAGTCGCAAAATGAGGCGTTTGTGTTCTATAAAGACGACTCAAAGTGCAAGATGCCTATTCGAATATAGTTTAGCTTTTGGAAACCTTACGGAAATAACTTAGGCGATTTGAATGATAACTTTTGAAACGGCGTCGCTGATTGCACAACTAACTTTGATTGCATCCAATCAACTTTCTACATTTCGTGCACGAGAAACCTTCGAATTAAGACAGAGGTTGAATAGGAATATATGACGGAGCTACCTCTGTTGGGAGAGAATGGGTGTAACATAGACGGCAGCAGTTTGAAGCAAAGTCCATTGACAATTTGTTATCCATTATTTTTCTTTACTCCAAAAGATTGTTAAGTTTACTCACCACATAGCCCTGTTTCCCTCTCACACACGTCACAGTTGTCAAAACATTTTTCTCTACAGTTGTGAGACCACCTCCCATCCATACAGCCATGGGTGCAGACAGAAGATCTCAGATGATGGTCATGGAAGCACTCCCTGTCGACACAGTGGAGTTTTGTTGCAATGATGACCATAGAAGCTGGGTTTGCAACCGTTGGAGCACTCCTGCTTTCCGTCCTTGACACAAGTGCCATCTCGACAGCCGGAGGGACACCTGACGTCACATCTGTCTCCGGTCCACCCTGCCCTGCAGCCTTCAGTACAATACCCATCAGCATGGTAGCACGATTTCCTTACGCAGTTTCTTGAACATTCCTTATCGCAATGGCTGCCCCACCATCCGTCTGCACAACCGTTTCGACATTTCCTTGTATTCCAGTGACAATGTCTTCCTCCATCTTTGGCTGAGGCACAATGTACAGGACATGGAACATCGCAACTCTCCCCACTCCATCCAGGGTTACATGCCTTGATACAATTCCCATCATGTCCGTAGCAGCTTCCCCCTTCACAACCTTTACTACATCCCTTCTCACACCAGGATCCCCACCAGCCCAGTCTACATCCTTCTAGACAGGCTCCAGTAACTCGGTGACAGTAGACGTTATGCTCGTAGGTTGGATAACAGTTGTTAGGACAGGGAGTTGTACAATCTTGTGCGTAGTACCCGGCTCCACAGACAAAACAGCTTCCATTGCTCTGATGACAGCCACTGATGTCACAGTGACCTCTACATGTGGAGTCGCACCTGTTACCCCACCAGCCTACCTTACACGACTCGCACCTGTCCGATAAATAAGACTGTCGACAATTGATGGACGAGAGTATTCCTGTTGTCATGGGAACAGTTACTGAGGAAAGAAATAGAAAATAGTCGTTAAACTTTAATAAACCAATTTGATAAATTGAACCTTTCTTTGCCAACGGGATGTTATGAACATACCATTACATTGAAAAGAATGTATCTTGGATAAAAAAAATAAACATTTCAAAACTTCGAAATATGAACAAACTTATTCTGACCAATATAAACAAACATTATCAATTATTTTGACACCGCTTTAAAAAAAGATCAAATATTTTTAGAAACATACCCCAACCGTCAAACAAACAACATTAATACCGTAATACAAAACATCTTGGGAGACATATCAAGAAACTCATCTCAAATCATTTCTTTAACAGCCTTAAATTCTGCAGTCATTTTCCAAGTTCATTTAGAATGACAGAGAAAGTAAGAAAAATCACTTTCAATAGAAATTAGTATTTCCTTACTTAACACCTCGAGGCATTTTTCAACATGTAAACAGTATTTACGTTTTTCTTCAGAAATAGTTGCATAAAGGGACTATGTTGAATCGAACATTCGCAAGAATTCATAGATATGAGAATTCGTGGAATACTCAAAATTTGCAACTTTCTCTCATATTTGTATAATTTTTTTTCTATTTCTTTACCTTGTTATCCGTGTGCTTGCCTGACCAATAATGAAATATCTGCATTAGTGCATAAGAAATATTTTCTTAAACTGACACAAAGTACGTTTAACAAGTTTTCATGTGGCTGAAATAAGAGCCAAAATAACATCTGCCCTTATTTAAATTCAATATCCTCCCAAAGCTTGCATCTATATCTCTAAATTGCAAAACAATAGGACAAATTCCTATTGTCATTTATGATACAAACAGTTAATAAGTTAAATCCTGCACCCAGTTTACATGAATATTAGTTAAATGACCTACAAAACACTAACAACCAATATGTACTGTAACTGTTGTAGATAACTTTTCAAAATTACGTTTGAGTCATTGGCGCGCGCCATCATCCGGTTTTCGATAAAAAATTACAACCTAATTCTGTTAATTGATAATGGTTCTACACTGAACTGCTAATCTGTATCAAGTGATTTTGAGAAACAACCATCACTTCCCCATAAATAAAGTTGGATTCCAATAACTTACTCCATGTCCCTCATCATTTGTACCTCTTACATGTATGTTATTAGTGATTTCATAAATGATTTAACAGAAGGGAACTCCCTCGGTCTGTCAGGAAGATTATCCTGTTGTTTTGACCCTCGCTTAGTTAGTTGGAGAGAGAACATGAACCAACGTCAGGTCGCTAAAGTGGCAGAGTGGTATTGTGTGATATATGCGCACATATCCAAGAAGGGTTCATAGATGGAAGTTGGGATATTCGGCTTTGTAATGTTATCATATCCCACTTATAAATATGCATAAAGCGGTTAAACCGTATTTCTAAGATGGACTAGCAGGAGGAGCAAATGAGTGTACCATATCAGAATGCTCAATAAAGCCAAATTGTTATTTGAGAAATTACACATAACCATAGACACCCTATACATCTATATACATGTATGAGTGATTCATTATATTGTATAATAAGTTAGGACATCGCTACCTCACCTCCCCATTAAACGAGACGGTGAACCAGATGTCTACAGGACAGGCGCTTTAAAATAAAACCAAAGGCCTCAAAATATGCTCCAGATAAAAAACCTAAAGTCCAGTTCTCGGGTGTTATCCTACAGTTAAGGTACCAAAATTTAGGGAAAACTCTACAAGGTCTCTCAAAGTGTGGACGAAAATTAACATGGTATCGAGTTTTTGGACGGATCTTAATACCTACAGTGCTGATTTCCCCAAACTGGGGCATTGAAGGCAAATGTGATATGAGGTTAACATGACAATGAAGACACTTATTATGCACTCCAAGTTATGTGGGAGAAAATGACTGTTGCTAATGAAATAATACACAAATGTACACTTCAAGTGGAAGTATGATTGATCATGACAAAATAGGTGTATGTTTACTTACTGTAAAGGAAGATTTCCACTAAAATTACTGTGTCAGTCATCTTGAATGTACATCCTCCTCTGGTACAGGCGAGAAACTCCTACTCAGGTTGGTTACATTTGAAGCGTCGTGTAGTGACGTATAGACTGACCCGTGAAATAGTGCAGGGTTATATATATTGTTTGCATCTGTGGGTGCATATGAACTCAGGCTATACTAATATACGCTGCTTTTTAAACTAATAAGAAGGAAACGAAAAAAGGAAATCAAAGAGCATTTTATATTATATTTATATTCATCATTTTTATATAAGAGTAAAATCGAAGTACATGTACCTAAGATATAACAATGTTTAAGTAATCAAATATTCGGAAGGTATCACAGGTTCTATGTTTTAGGTGATCAACCTTTTGAGTTGAAATTCATAGTGTTAATGTTCATAATGTTCTTCTTTAAAGCCTTTCCCATTAAGTCTATTTTCATTATAATGTCTAAGATGTTTGACCAAATAACAATTTATGTATCCACATAAATGTAGCGCATATATCTGCTGTTTCACTAGTCATAGACTTTTGTTCTTATTCTCGATAATTCTTATATATATACTAACAAACATCTTCGTTATGGAATTTAAATCGGTCCCATAACTGAGTGTCGCCGTACGCGTAGAAGACCTAGATTAAAGTCCCTGTAAAGAAATTGTGATTTTAAATCGGTTTTAATATTTGGTATGAAATCATATGAAAATGAGTCCTGAACAATACTTAAGTTCATTTTAGGCTGAGACAACTAAACTTGCCAAAAATTTCTTTCTTACCCAAGCGGGCACAAATATGCCGGGTATTAAAGTTTCATAATGGTCACGGGAATTACAGTTTTTCAAAAAATAACTCGAGATCTGATTGGCTGACAGAACTATTTCTATTCATTCGTTCAGTGAGTCGAGCGTACCCGTGTCACAGAGACTTCAAAACAAACATTGTTTTTAATTTCGTATGTCTATGGAAAATGTTCTATATGGTTTGTTTTACTATTTCGTTCATCTAGGATTGCCTTGCTTAATGTATGATCCACAAACATGTAGTTAATTGCAGAGACTACATTTAACTGCGCCATGACATAATCGTTGTTCGTCGCGCATGAATACAATGACCGAGTTTACTTGCAAGTCGCCTTCACGAACGTATTTTCCAATAGTACCGTAAATATTCTTAGATTAGACTTGGGTAAGAAAAATAATAACCAACTCGAAGCTCGGAATTACGGTTTATCTGTCCCTCGTGAATTATTGTGATAAATTCCTCGCTAAAGCTCGGAATTTATAACAATAATACACTCAGGACAGATAAACCGTAATTCCTCGCATCTTGTTGATTATTCTTATAATACTGAAGACGGCGCCTTTAATGTTTTGTCCTGGGATCTGGATGACAGACTATGGAAGAGCGAACAGTACAACTCCATGACTGTGGAATATTGGAGCTACAATACAGTCTCGGTCTTCATTTATCAAGTCTTGTTTTAAATGTTTAAACTAGGGTCCCATTATTTCTTAACAAATATGAGCAGTTTAGCCTAGAGTGTTTGTTGCGGTGACAGGTTCGGTATGAGGGACCAAAAACTTGTTATATATGAAAAATGATTTTTTTGGGAATACCATATACACTATTAAATCAAGTCAACCATGGCATATTTGAAAACTTTCCTTCTGTGTGAATAAGACTTTTTAAATCGTTATAGCCAAAAATTTAAATTCACTGTAAAAGTTGGTTTCATTTAGGATTGATGGTAGCAACTAATTTACAACTTTTACTAATCCAAAGAAGTTTTTACAAAAAATATGTTATGTTTGTTGATTTATTTACTTTTTAGAAAATACTTAATATTCAAATTAGATAAATATGTTTAAAGAAGAGTTCATGTCGTGTATCAAACTCCTCTTTATATGTGTCATACATTTTTTGAATGCGACAAATAAACATCACAGTTCTGCATCAGGTAATACGAGACGATATTTTTATATATAAAGTAATCGGTTATAACATCAAGACTGAGAATTATGCAGACATTAAAGTTTTTATAAAAGTTTTAAGTACTAACACGACCGAGCATGAATATCCACTGCTTGGTAAAATACAAGGATCATTTAAACGATTAAAAAAGGGTGGCTGCTAATTCTATATGCGTGTGTGTGTAAGGAAATAAGAACGTCATTATTAGGTAAGAAATTAGGTAGAAAAAACTACTGACAACAGTTTTGAATAGCTTTCTTCACTGAACAGCAGGATCTCAAATCACGAGATATCATCAATACTATCCTGGTATGACGCAACATCATTCACCAACTCATGTGACCATGAAGGCTTCATTGAATAAATATGAGAAAATAAAATTTTGAACATCCGCTTCATACAATTTCATGCTTGCACATGCTTATTGATTTTGATAAATACTTAGTATGTTTGTGATGTATATGATGGTTGTCTTAATGATTGTAAATCTTTGGTGTAAAATATATACTCTTTTTGTTCTATATCTTGCATATTAAGAATTAAGAACATTCTTGCATATATATTTACCATGATTAAACACATTGTCCCACATTTTTCTGTTTTAATGTTTCATAAAAGCCGTGAGCTAAAATATAAAGTCTTGATAAAACCAATAACAGTATTTACAAAAGAATACAAAAATTCTTTAATTAGTGTTAATGGGCTTTTTTTTAGAAGATTGACCTCCTACCAAGTTGTAATGAATATATTTTCAAGAATATAATTTTTTTATTTTCAATGTATATCTAACGAATCTTCCTTTGTGTTCAGTAAGTGTTTTATTTTCCACAAATTACGAGTTCGCCGTACACGAAGTAATTCGCTGTAGAATTTCTTAATCCAGTTATTATCTTCAAGAATTTTAAATGAACTTTTTCAATGATATTTATGTTTTCGTAACCCCATACCTCGGAACCGTATAGTAAGATTGGTACAATCATTATGTCAAAGGCTTTGATAAGGCAATCGAGAGGCAACAATATATTTCTAGCTCGTTTTATAAGACAGAACATTGCCTTCATAGCACTCTGTGCAAAGTTTTTCACACCATAAATGAGTCGTCTATTTCTATGAAAATTTAGTCCGAGGTAAGTATAATTATCAACAATATCGATATTCTGATTGCCAAATTTAAATAAGCATTCATTTGATTTGCTTGGCCCGCTACCAAAGATGACTATTTTTGTTTTAGAGATATTTACTGGTGTAATATTTCACGGTGTAACGATATCTAAACTCAGGTGAGACCCGTTATCCGACAGAAAGATAAGAAAAGAAAATAATCAAGCCAATAAATAACTAGAGTGAAGCCAATCCGTGAATCAAGTGATTTATTTGCAGTCAACACATGACGATAACCGGGTACAGCGACAAGCTACCCGTAATCCACTCAACAGAAGTTAACAACTAATTAAGGAAGTCAACAACCCGTGAATAAACAAATAGACAAACTGTAGGGAATCACTCCAGCATAACCCCAGATGTTGTAACAACAAGATAAGCTAATGGCCGTCTTAACGAGATAGCAATCAACACTTTGGCGAATATACAAGGGTACGGGACACGGGGCACTAAAATAGGGATGAATAAACAACAAGCACACAGTACTTTAAATTATCCCTAATCACTACTTGAGTGAGTAAATGAATAAGAACACTAGATTATGTATAATAGAACTTACCAAATAATGGGAGGGAAGGTAAGGTTAAAACTGTAAGTTCTTAAAGGAAGTGATCAAATACTCCAGAAAGGTACAGAGAAAAAATAAGGAATATTAACCAGTCCTCACCAAAATACTTCCAGCGTCCTAGGTCCACCCGTGACCTCTCCCAGCAAGGGTCAAGTCAAGACTACTGTTACCGGAGCTTAGCTCGGTATTTATAGGTTCCGTGCCGACGTCAGTGAAGACCAGGCGCCGATCTCCAAGAGGAGATCGTAGCTTATCTACGGATATCTCGAATCTGTGTTTCTTTGTAAAACTAAATTATCCCTACCTTCATTAATATTTAAGGTATGGATCCCTACAATGGCTTATTGTAAAGGGCGCAAACTCCTATGAATATATATATATCATGAGTATTGGCCTATTAATGCTATATGTAATAAGGCTGATAAATGGAGCATGGATATGACATTTGAACATATAAAAATAGCCACAGTCGGCGAATAAAGACATGAATGATAAAAATAGATACATGAATGTAAAGTACATAATATATTCTTTCAATATATACAATAATTGATGATATTTTATGAAAGTACATTAGAGGAGAGGCGGGAAAAAGGTCGCACGCTCGAACTGCGTGACATCTCCCCCCTTTAGAAAGAAGAGATTTGCACATTTAAGTCGGCGAATAAAGACATGAATGATAATAATAGATACATGAATGTAAAGTACATATTATATACTTTCGATACACAATAATTGATGATATTTTATGAAAGTACATTAGAGGAGAGGCGGGAAAAAGGTCGCACGCTCGAACTGCGTGACAGGAAGTATTTTTCTATAAAATAGCAACGAAACAGCCTTCTAATGGAAAGAGAAGAATAAACGGCTGTTGGCGATATTACCACTTGAACAAAAACTTCCAGTCAATCAGTGAGCTGTGACGAACGCATTTGACACCAGAGTCAGACATATCACAGCACCTCCCATGTTAGCCTATGCAGACAACTCCCTTCCTTTTGAAGTCAACACTAACGCCAGCACCGATGGACTCGTTCAGACTCTATCAGAAGCAGGATGGGCAGATGAGGGTTATCTCTTCAGCGATTTCAAGCAAGTAATAAATAGATGAACATAGACATATTTTCAGGACAAGATTTAGAATTTGTGGAAACATACAGTATGAAAAGGCTTACAATAAGATTAAATGGAATATAGATCCGTTACAGAATCATAATATCTACGTTATTACTTCAGAGGGACCTGGAGAATACAATATTTAACAGCCTGCAAGCAATTTTTGAACAAGTCTTGCAAGGAATCAATACACCAAGTAAGGACAAGATGCATGCACTCAAAAGTCATCAGTGACAAAAGATAGATCGCTGTCTGTATCGTTGATGCGTGGGAGAGTAAGGGTAGTGTCTCTTCTGGAACTGAAACGATAACAACAATTAGAACGTGACAACTTTCTATGGCTTAAACTTCATCGGAAAAAATTATCTGCCCACTTAATGTTTAAAAGATGATGTTGAAGCAAACTTAAATGACAATTTGTTACCCAATTTCATTTCTTTACTCCGACCTGAAAGAGTACTCACCACATCCCCCTGTCTCCCTCTCACATACTTCACAGTTGATATGACACTTTTTTCTACAGTTTTGAGACCACCACCCTTCCACACAGCCTTTGGTACAGACAGTAGTCTTCAGTTGATGGTCGTGGATGCAATCCCTGTCGACACAGTGAATGTTGCATTTCTTGTTGCAGTGATGACCATGGAAGCCGGATTTGCAACCATAGGAGCACTGCTGCTTCCCGTCCTGGACACAAGTGCTTTCTCGACATCCACGTGGACACCCGACGTCACATCTGTCTCCTCTCCATCCAGATCTGCAGCCCTCGGTACAATACCCATCAACATGGTAGCAGGATCTACTGATGCAGTTTCTTGAACATTCCTTATCGCAATGGCTGCCCCACCAACCGTCTGTACAACCGTCTTCACATTTCCTTGTATTCCAATGGCAGTTTCTCCTTCCGTCCTTGGCTGAGCCACAAAGTGCAGGACATGGAACATCGCATCTCTCCCCACTCCAACCAGGGTTACATGTCTTGACACATTTCCCATCATGTAGGTAACATACTCGCCCTTCACAACCTGTACTACACGTCTCCTCACACCGGGATCCCCACCAGCCCAGTCTACACCCTTCTAGACAGGCTCCAGTAACTCGGTGACAGTAGACGTTATGCTCGTAGGTTGGATAACAGTTGTTAGGACAGGGAGTTGTACAATCTTGTGCGTAGTACCCGGCTCCACAGCCAAAACAGCTTCCATTGCTCTGATGACAGCCGCTGATGTCACAGTGACCTCTACACGTGAACTCGCACCTGTTCCCCCACCAGCCTATCTTACACGACTCGCACCTGTCCGAGAAATACGATGGCCTACAATTGGGTGACGAGTGTAATCCTGTCGTCATAGGAACAGTGACTGTGGATAGAAATAGAAAATTGTAGTTCATTTATATCAACCATTTTGATTTGAAACGTTTCTTTTGCCAACCGGATGTTATAAACACAACATTGAATTGAATAGTATTTATGAATGATATCTCGTATGGAAATTATAAACTTCGAATAGGAAATGTAAAGAAACATTATCATCTATTTTGCTATCGCTTCAAAAATAAAAACATACTTTAAGATATATCGTAACTGTTCAACAACAGTAATACCTATATACAAATCATCTTGGAAGACAGGCATATCAAGAAACCACAGGAATTCATTTTTTAAATTTTTTTACTGGTTAAAACTCTAGTTTATAGTATTTTTTCCACTTAACATTTCCAGGTATTTTACAACTTGTAAATCAATATATGTCAGCATTCTCGTTACAAATTGTTTCTAATGAAATAGGTGCAAAAAGGAATTATTTTGTTCATTTAATTCTACAGGTTTAAACTCTTCCCTGATAGAGAAGCTAATACTATCAATATCAATAAAATTGAGTAATTCTTAACATAATATTTCAAGGTCTTTTAAAACATATAAAACCGTATATATATCTATATATCTTGTTTCGAGATTTTTTCTTATCAAATAGGTACGCAAAAGGGGCCACGTCAAAGGGTTTTTTCCCAATAGTAACACGAATTTATATAATTGAGGATTCGTGCTATATTGCTAACTTGCAACTTAAACAAGCTGACACATATGTGTAGAATTGTAGATATGACCTCGTCTGTACACAATATCCAAAATCGTAAAATATTTGGTAGAAAAAAATTAGTATAAAGATAATATATCCCACTTTTGTATCCGACTTCAATCCCCATTTCATATACATGTAGACGCTCCGCTTCTCGCAATATTTGTGTAAATTTTGCAAAATATGTATTTCTGGCTGCAAAGAAACGTAACTCCTCTCAAAGGGGTTCATGTTATATAACACTGTACAGTTCTCAATGTAGCAGATTGCAAATGTAAAATTCAGCGTGTAACATTTTGTATGTTTTCATGCCCTGTATATGTATGATGGGCCGGTGGCCCTTATACCTGAATAAATGCATTCATATAGACGATAGATTCAAATAAATACAACACCAAACAACGTTTCGATTCGTCCTTTAATTAAAAAGATATAACGGTTCAAAGTGTGTAGAAATTCGCCACCTCGAAAGCCAAATTGAAACAATTGGACAAGTTTTGGCATCTGCTCCGATCATTTCACAGAGGACTGTTATGATCTATCCTACGATTTCAAAACGGACTCTGGACTTGCCCCACGAAGCAGAAGACTAGTCAAAAATGCCATACCAACAGTTCATAAACAGGTGAGGATGAAAACAGGTCTATCCAGCGAGATATGAGAGTCAACAACACTGGGTGTAATGTGTACGCGATGACGTTCGTTGTTACTGATTAATCACGTGGCCATTACAGCGAGGAACGTGTTATCGTCGCCAAAGTCTGTGAATAAAAATCTAAATTATTATCTCAATACCGACAATCCTGAAATGATATTGTTATGTATTTAACGCTAAGGCTTAACCATCTACTAATTCACAGCCGGATGTCTTGTATTGACACATGTTTGTATTTCTTAATTTGATCACTGCAGTGAGACTGTTTAGCGTCTTCGTCTCTAACATCTTACACCTACTACTTACTACTTACACCTAAACTAAGGAACAAATCTTAAATGAAGTCATAGCTACTAAAACATTATTGAAGCTTGAAACGGATTACCAAGTTTGATAGACCAGCGCACTGTATTAACAGAGTTTGGCCGAGTTTAATTACCCGTTCAGAAACGAATAAAGTGCACGGATTGTTCAGTCTACATATACGGATCGTTAACGATTGCCCCAAACATGGTAAACGGATTGTGTTGATTGACTTTTCTTGAAAAAAACGACACTGCTTCAAACAGAAAGTGCCATTTTTTACATTTTCATTTGAATTGTTAAACTGTGCAAAGAGGAATATTTCACAACACTTTTTCTAATATCAGACTACAAAAATGCAACATTTCTCTGTGTTACGACTGTCTTTAGGTTATAACCCGTCTCAAATATGCTATTGGACATACCAATATTATTGATAGCAATAAAGCGATATCGTTATAAGAACAAAAGCAAAAAGTTAATCGAGTACACAAACAGAAGCAGTATATGTTATTGTAGATAATAGCTTATTATCCAAAGAAGTTCTTGCAACTTTTGATTAAACTTGTTCATTCTATCATATTTTCGCCATCGACTGAAAATTGTAGTGCATTTTAGAGAATTAACCATTTGTTTCAAAGCTATTTAGCAATAAAGATGGTTTTCCAACACCAAACTGCACAATTAGATATTCTCAGATTAATATCGGTACAACCAAAGTATTATGATATGAGGAGGACCTATATACCTAAAAATATCAGGAACCATTCCCGTGGTGGCTGTGTACGTGCTGCCAGACAAGCTGAGAGAAAACGATACTCGCAGGGAACCCTTGCCCAAAGATCTGAACATACGGTTCAAACTACATGAATTGAAACAACTATACCATATATGAGAACTGAACTGATATAGAACTGTGAATACATATGTGTGTCAAAGCAAGGTTTTTTTTGTCAAAAGAGAACTTAACGTAAGAATAAAAAGATTACAGAAGTATGCATACTTATATCTTTATATTAGTATCAAACCTGAATGAAAACTTTCACTTCCCTTTTGAAACTTAAGAGAGCTAGTTAATTCGATTAAAAAGTTATTCTGTGTGTGCCGGCCTTCATGCACACCCTTGTAACATTCTACGTATGAGGTGGCGTTTAGACCCACACACGGTAGAGTAATATGGATCTGAGTACTCGCATGTTTTTCTTAAGTGCTTGGATATCAGACAAAATGACAAAACGAGTAGGGTCTGAAAGCTACGTTAGTTCTTCAAGGAGATAGATGTAAGGACTTTAGTGGTTGTGTCCTTTTTGGAAATAATTGCAAATTGATCAGTGAACCGACACTGATCACAAACAGAACTATGGGATGGAGAAGCGATAGTTCAACCTGGGTCTTAAACCAATGCATCATACTTAACTATGCTTTTGTACACCTGTGTTTTAATCCCCGATGCTTCTTTAGGTTTCAGAAGTCACCTTAATTTCTACAGTTAAGATTAACAGAGAACTTTGATTTTCATAACATATTATTTACCTTTGAGACAAACCTAAATGTCATATGTGGTGATATAGAATTAGAACATCTTAACTTTTCTTGTCAAATAGACATTTATTTGACAAATACTGGTTTTCCATAAAAATCTTAAAACTGCCTTATAAATGCACAGAGGTGTAGATATCACGTCCAATGTACATGGATACTAGTTATATAACCTAAGAAACGCTATCAACTCCCGACTGCGTGTCACGGTGTAACGATATCTAAACTCAGACGAGACCGTTTATCCGACAGAAAGATAAGAAAAGAAAATAATCAAGCCAATAATAAATAGAGAGAAGCCAATCAGTGAATTTAGTGATTTATTTGCAGTCAAAACAAGACGATCACCGGGTACAGCAACAAGCTATCCGTAATCCACTCAACAGGAGTTAACAACTAATTTAGGAAGTCAACAACCCATGAATAAACAAATAGACAAACTGTAGGGAATCACTCTAGCATACCCCCAGACGTTGTAACAACAAGATAAGCTAATGGCCGTCTTAACGAGATAGCATCAATAAGACAAATCAACACTTAGCGTAAATATAAAATGGGAGTGACAGGACACGGGTGCACTAAAATGGATAAACAACAAGCACACAGTACTTTAGATGATCCCTAATCACTACTTAAGTGAGTAAATGAATAAGAACACTAGTTAGGTATAGTAGAACTTATAAAATAATTTGAGGGAAGGTAAGGTTAAAACTAAGTTCTTAAAGGAAGTGATCACATACTCCAGAAAGGTACAGAGAAAAATAAAGGAATATCAACCTCACCAATTTACTTTAACGTCCCAGGACCACCCGTGACCTCTCCCCGCAAGGATCAAATCAAGACTCCTGGTACCAGAGCTTAGCCCGCTATTTTTTGGCTCCGTTCGGACGTCGGAGAAGACTAGACCAAGCTCCAGGAGGAGAATGGTAGCTTATCTTAAGGATATCGCGAATCTGTGTTTCTTTGCGAAACTAAATTATCCCTAGCTCAATAAATATTTAAGGTATGGAGCCCTACAATGGCTTATTGTAAAGGGCGCAAACTCCTCTACAAGTAGATATAAATATATATATATTTATATGAGTATTGGCATATTAATGCTACATGTAAAAAGGCTGATAAATGGAGCATGAAAATGACATTTGAACATATAAAAATAGCCACAGTCGGCGAATAAAGACATGAATGATAAAAATAGATACATGACTGTAAAGTACATAATATGTACTTTCGATATATACAATAATTGGTAATATTTTATGAAAGTACATTAGAGGAGAGGCGAAAAAAAGGTTGCACGCTCGAACCGCGTGACACTGCGCTCCTGGCTGTTTTTGATAAGTCTTAAAATTACGTTTGAATATTTGACGTGCGCCACTGTCCGGTTTTCGATCATAATTGCGACGTTTTACCTTCATATTGTCACTGTAAAACACCAATAAGCTTTAAAATGTGTCCTTTTAGTAACAGTCGATACTTCGCGATCAAATGACACCATTGATTAAGTTCCGCATATATGACTCCAACAAGAGTGGCTCTTTAAATTCACTTCGGAGCTCGGTCGCTGCTTTTTATTCGTGTTTTTATGGGTTTATGAAATTGATGGGTCTTTAATATCCGAAAAGCTTCCTACTGCTTCCGACTGCAGTGAAACGTCAATGTTTTCGGCAGAAAGAAACGAATTAACAAAGTTAATGGTCAAACGGTGTACATGTCTTGTAAAACTGAAGGTATAGGTCTAGATTGAAAGAAATCATCGACGCGCTAATTCAATAGTTTTTGGAGGTTTTGAACCACCAAATAAGGGTTTAATACCGACATAAACCAAATTCATTCGGTCACAATCCCAACCCTCGATAAGCATAATCCGTGTCCCTTAAATCACATCATCGATGACATTCCGTACACCGGAAAACTTGAGCTGTGCTAAAACTTGAACCAACTTTGACAACAGATTACTAAATATTGACGCCATGCCATACCTTGAAATTTCACAAGAGATAGTAGTTATTATAGAAGCAATTCCACGTGTAATCCGTTTTTGATTAAAAATTCATTAAATACTATTATGATAGGGAAAATGTATAGAGATTGTCGAAATTTCGAAGACATTCGTTGACACCAAGTTATGCTCATGAAGTAATCGCCATGAAAACCGACGGAATACTTTGAGAAGAGGGAACGAAAGAGGGTAAGAAATTTGAAAGATAGGCTATTTCATAATTCTATTAAGGGGAAGGTTGGGATAAATAATAATGAAACTTTTGGGGAGTTGACTATAATTGATGATTATGCAGACGAATGTTGAGTTTTTATCTGCAGTATGAATTTATGTTTCTTTAGATTAGTCGCAAAATTATTAATTCAAACTCCAACAATTGTTTGAATTTTTAGTATTTGATTGTATTTGTATGATTGTACATTGGATGAAAAATTGGCTCATTAAGATTTTTGAAGTTTACTTTTGATATAATGGGCGATGACCCATTCAAAATGCAAAAATTTACCAAAAACCCTGTTAATGGTCCATTGTTAAAGATGTCTTTACCAATCACTGTTATAGACTATAATGAAATAAGGTGCATGGTTTCATAGATAGATAGATAGATAGATAGATAGATAGATAGATAGATATATAGCTAGAGAGAGAGAGAGAGAGAGAGAGAGAGAGAGAGAGAGAGAGAGAGAGAGAGAGAGAGAGAGAGAGAGAGAGAGAGAGAGAGAGAGAGAGAGAGAGAGAGAGAGAGAGAGAGAGAGATATGTAGAATGTGGGCACGTCACTTATGTTTGTTTGTTAACACTACAGTTTTGGTTAAAACATTTTTGAAAAATTAAAATTTCTTGCTACAGTGTCATTTTAAAAGCAACACAAAGAAAAGGTCATAAAGCTGGTCCGGAGAAACATTTACCATTTTATGTAACCTTACAGTGGATAATTTATATACTATTTGATATTGATTCATTTTTGGTTGTCAGGTTGTCGAAGAGCTGATAGGAAATTAGCTAGAGGAAATTACACCAGTGATGCGAGTAGGCAACAGTCATCCTGGATGTATGCTTGAAGTAGAACAAGGGACTTGCTTATCAGTTGATGACCTTTCTGATCCTTGTGAAATGGTAATAAAATGCTTTAATTGAATTTCTTCTGAAATACTGATGGTAATTCGTAATGAGCTTCTTATGAATGATTCAGAGGTCAATGGCTTTCCTTTTAATGCATGTACATACATTTTCTACCTATAATCATTCAACAGTTTAAGATGAAAGGAAAAAAATGTATCATGTTATGAGTTTTCAAATATGACTTTGAAAATATTACTTGTCCACAGGGCTACGAATTTCTAAATTCTACTAGCCTAGGGTATTTTTACTAGCCTCTGAATAAAAAAGTTGACCATCCAGAAATTAAACTTCAGTCTTCATCAACTCACTTTTTCAATACCTTTTTTATCATTTCCCAGGTCTAAGGAAAAACTGACTTCTCTTTCCAATGAAAAGGAGTGCTAGTCGCTGACCCCTTGGATAAAGAGCATCGTTAACCATGTGTACTGGTTTCCTTCCTCCTCCCCTGCCGGCGACGCAGAACTGATGCTGGACAAGTGGCGGTCAGTAGTCAACCATGTCCAGAACAGCCATCAAGGCCACGGACAAAGATTTGAGAGATGTATGCACCCCTTGGAAGGCCCATTACTCGCACCCAAGATGATAGGGTTTTCCTATTTGGGCATTCTTTCAAGGTAAATGTTGCTATTGGCTTGCTACTTGTAGTCAAAAACCATTTTTATCTCATGTGTGAGGGAGAAAGGTGATATTTTCACAAGTGCCACAGCCACGAGGGAAAATATTTTAACTTTCTTCATCACTAGATGAGGTAAACATGGTATTTGTAAAAAAAACTTTCACTGATATGTCCTGGAATTTAATTGCTCATCGTATAATAATGTGGTAAGTTATCTCATTGGATAAATTGATCTCCTCATCAAATGATATGTAATAGAATACTTTAAATGAAAAATATCTGTTGGTACAGATTCTTACTTCTAGTCTGTAGTGACAAGAGTCACGAACACTTGACAAAGTGGACAAAAAGGTATGCCATAAGGGCGACCAGAATTTAGACTGTTATTCGCTGTTCGTCATTCATCATTCGAATGACGAATAGCAAATTTTTTTGCTTTTCGTCTTTCATATTTGATGATATCTGAATGACGAATAGCAAATTATTTTGCTGTTCGTCTTTCATATTTTGCTTAGATCTGAATGGCAAAAAACAAATTAATTTGCCATTCGACTTTCAGTTTTGCATGCGATATAAATGACCAACAGAAACAATGTTTTGCAAACATAATTCCTAATCTTCAACAAAAGTCCAAAGATATGCTCCTGGAGCTGTCCCTTTTAGTGGGAAAATTTTCCCCCTAGAATAGAGGCCTCTCGGGAGAACAAAAACCTCTTCTGGAAAAATATGAGGTGTGCAAAATTGACATTACACACTTGCAATCCTTCAAACACATATTCTTTTATGTAAAGCAATGATTGTTCATAAAAATAATGTTTGTTTGACTTTTCAAAATGTTTTTTTTTGCCTTTCAAATTTGAATGACAAATAGCGATTTTTTTTGCTTTTCACAGTTCGTCATTCGTCATTCGCCTTTCAATTCTTTATGATTTCATGTAGACATTAATCTTTTAGTGTTTCCTGTGAGCTATACAACAAGTGTTGATGGAGTTTTCAAGCTTTGCAACCGTATAACTTTGATTGTATCATCACAAATTAATCCGAGAATAAGCTCCTGGAGCTGTCCCTTTTAGTGGGAAAATTTTCCCCCTAGAATAGAGGCCTCTCGGGAGAACAAAAACCTCTTCTGGAAAAATATGAGGTGTGCAAAATTGACATTACACACTTGCAATCCTTCAAACACATATTCTTTTATGTAAAGCAATGATTCTTCATAGAAATAATGTCTGTTTGACTTTTCAAAATGTTTTTTTGCCTTTCAAATTTGAATGAGGAATAGTGATTTTTTTTGCTTTTCGCAGTTCGTCATTCGTCATTCGCCATTCGCCTTTCAATTCTTTATGATTTCATGTAGACATTAATCTTTTAGTGTTTCCTGTGAGCTATACAACAAGTGTTGATGGAGTTTTCAAGCTTTGCAACCATATAACTTTGATTGTATCATCACAAATTAGTCCGAAGATTTGCTCCTGGTGCTGTCCCTTTTAGTGGGAAAATTTCCCCCCTAGAATAGATGTCTCTCGGGAGAACAAAAACCTCTTCTGGAAAAATATGAGGTGTGCAAAATTGACATTACACACTTGCAATCCTTCAAACACATATTCTTTTATGTAAAGCAATGATTCTTCATAGAAATAATGTCTGTTTGCCTTTTCAAAATGTTTTTTTGCCTTTCAAATTTGAATGAGGAATAGTGATTCTTTTTGCTTTTCGCAGTTCGTCATTCGTCATTCGCCATTCGCCATTCGCCTTTCAATTCTTTATGATTTCATGTAGACATTAATCTTTTAGTGTTTCCTGTGAGCTATACAACAAGTGTTGATGGAGTTTTCAAGCTTTGCAACCATATAACTTTGATTGTATCATCACAAATTAGTCCGAAGATTTGCTCCTGGTGCTGTCCCTTTTAGTGGGAAAATTTTCCCACTAGAATAGAGGCCTCTCGGGAGAACAAAAACCTCTTCTGGAAAAATATGAGGTGTGCAAAATTGAAAATACACACTTGCAATCCTTCAAACACATATTCTTTTATGTAAAGCAATGATTCTTCATAAAAATAATGTCTGTTTGACTTTTCAAAATGTTTTTTTGCCTTTCAAATTTGAATGATGAATAGCGATTTTTTTTGCTTTTCACAGTTCGTCATTCGTCATTCGCCTTTCAATTCTTTATGATTTCATGTAGACATTAATCTTTTAGTGTTTCCTGTGAGCTATACAACAAGTGTTGGTGGAGTTTTCAAGCTTTGCAACCATATAACTTTGATTGTATCATCACAAATTAGTCCGAGAATAAGCTCCTGGAGTTGTCCCTTTTAGTGGGAAAATTTTCCCCCTAGAATAGAGGTCTCTCGGGAGAACAAAAACCTCTTCTGGAAAAATATGAGGTGTGCAAAATTGAAAATACACACTTGCAATCCTTCAAACACATATTCTTTTATATAAAGCAATGATTCTTCATAGAAATAATGTCTGACTTTTCAGAATGTTTTTTTGCCTTTCAAATTTGAATGACGAATAGCGATTTTTTTTGCTTTTCACAGTCCTCATTCGTCATTCGCCTTTCAATTCTTTATGATTTCATGTAGACATTAATCTTTAAGTGTTTCCTGTGAGCTATACAACAAGTGTTGATGGAGTTTTTAAGCTTTGCAACCATATAACTATGATTGTGTCATCAAAAATTAGTCCGAAGATTTGCTCCTGGTGCTGTCTTTTTTAGTGGGAAAATTTACCCCCTAGAATAGAGGTCTCTCGGGAGAACAAAAACCTCTTCTGGAAAAATATGAGGTGTGCAAAATTGAAAATACACACTTGCAAACCTTCAAACACATATTCTTTTATGTAAAGCAATGATTGTTCATAGAAATAATGTCTGTTTGACTTTTCAAAATGTTTTTTTGCCTTTCAAATTTGAAGGACGAATAGCGATTTTTTTTGCTTTTCGCAGTTCGTCATTCGCCTATCAAATCTTTATGATTTAATATAGACATTACCCTTCCGTTGCTGACTATTATTTTGACCAATTTTGCCCCCATGGCTGAATTGTCCAGCACTCGCCTGTCCATGAACACATGATACCCTTTCCAGCATATTCACCAAGTCACCATGACCATGACGAGATCATACGTTTTCCCACCAACAGAAACAGCTTCATTTGTTTTTCCAGTGTAGAGTTTGAACTTGCAAACATAACCATTTGTTTAGTCGCACAACATGTAGGCCTTTGTCCCATACTTCTTCGGCTTGTCAGGGTTATATACTTTGAAGCTCAGATTGCCTTTCCAAGGCATCAACCCTTCGTCAACACAAATGTTTTGATGCGACTTATATACTCTGGAAAAACGATGCACGATGCGTTGGTACAGATAGCCAAGTTTATTCATTGATGAAAAATGTGGAGTGTTTCGTCCTGGCATTTGGTTGTTATCATTCAAATGTAAGTATGTTAGCAGTAGCCAGAACCTGTCGCGGGGCATGCATTTGGAAAAGAAGGGCGTCGACGTCACATCACTTGTTGACCAATACTCAGAAAAGTTTCTCTGTACAACCAGAGACATTGCTATTGTCATCGCTATGAATACTTTCATTTCTTCAGCATTCGTATCATACTACTGCCTCAACCGTGAACAGGGTTTCAGAACCTTATCATCGACCTGTTAGTGGAAGTATCTATTGGTTTCTGCTGCCAATGATCCATAATCATCTTCATGAAAAAACAGTCAAAAAATTCTACAGGATGCGGAGTATCAGGCAATTCTATGAACCGTCCTAATTCCGTGTCGCCAGTAAAATGCAATTCGACACATCCACGTTGCCTCGTCCCCTCTTCCCAGTGATCATTAAAATTATCTTGGTCATCAAAATGTGTATCCATTTCATTATATTGCTCGTCAAAGCCACTGAATTCTTCCTCTGTGGAAGTACCAGCCGTACCAGTTTCACCCGTACCAGCTAATATGTCTTTTGCAATGTTTCTCATTCTTGATCACTATCAATGTCACTTTCACTATCACTGTCACTATTATCCTCATCAGTTGATTCCATATCAGAAGCTTCGTCAGCATGGACCTCGTTGATGAAGTCGTCGTCGCTAGAGGTTGACGGACCTTCCCAACTCCTGGTTTGCGGCCTCCTGGCCTTAGGCATCTTTCACATCAATCTGTAATTGATTGAAAATAATTTAGGCACAAGCAAGATATAACATCAACACATGACCTGTTGTACAGAGAAATTCAATGTGTGCTTCATGGACATTCAATTGCCACATTTTATAATTGTTTGAAACAAATTTGCCGTTGCGCGCTTATGGCGCCAGCGGCCATCAATAATCCAGACATTTTCTAATTGTA
Organism: Phorcus lineatus; assembly: GCA_921293015.1. NCBI lineage: Eukaryota > Metazoa > Mollusca > Gastropoda > Trochida > Trochidae > Phorcus > Phorcus lineatus. The sequence continues at coordinate 50,593,965 of OV121083.1, forward strand.
CTGGCGAAAGCCGGACATTTTGTTTCAGGATTTGCAAAATCAGGACAAATTCTAACATTGCTTGACAATTTCTAACTTTCGGACAACTTTTCACAGACCTACCGAACAAGTTCTAATGTTGACGGAAAACATTCACAATGCTGCCGAAGGTGCCGATGTCACCGACGGCAGCCGACGTTGTGTCAACGTTATCGATCCTGATGCCGCCTTCTGACTTCCTAAGCAACGAGCCGGCGAGTTGTCAACAACTGCCTTCTACGTCAGGAAAGTTCTGATTGTCAGTTGTGCATTACAAAAGTTGCGAGAATGATAGGTTCCACAGGCCTATCCGTCGGGACGGCCGTAGTCAACGAGCACCTGGCCCCTTGTCTATAGTTCACTCGAAGGAACTCATACCATCCCGACATATATAGCAAACTATTTAAAACCTCTTTAAAAAAACTTTATTTTCAAAAATGAGTTTCCTCGACCAAAACAAATTTGGTACAAAAAACCCATACCTGGTGCCAGTGCCCGACGGAAGACCGCTGAAATTTTTTGTCTCGAACACGAAAATTTTCGTTGGACAATTTTGCCTTGACCTGATGGCGGTTCCCGACAGAAGATCCCCGACATACAGTGATTCAAGCACGATCATTTTCATTTGACAAATTTCCCATGAACTGATAGCGGTGCCCGACGCAAAAATCCCCTAACTCAAAAAATGTAAATCCAAGAGGTTTTTTTCCTTTAATTTTCATGGTTAATAAAACTCTAATTGAACACTAAAGAAACAGGGTTTCCTTCATTACTTTTTTACTTATTACATTTATTTATAACATTTTAGCGGCGCTTGTTGAATCTTTATTTCTGTGAGCGCATATACAAATTGTATATCAAATTGAAGAGCATTTTCTGCTCTTTACGCTGATACCAATCTTTATTGAGCGCGCCACTTGGTTACAGAAATACGAAATGCAAAACTTGCCAAATTTGCGGCCCTTCTTGTGCCTTTATTTTTGTGTGCGCATGTATGATCAATATTTGGAAATAAAGAACAAGATTCCGTCTTTATTTAGATGTAATATTTATCAAAATCCGCCAAGTGGTATAGAAGATATCGAGTGCCAAAGAAAGGTACATGAAAATCGAGCTTCAGATCACATGCGAAGAAAAGCACCCTTTGTGCGGCGCTTGCTGCATCGTCATTTGTTTTAGCGCATGTAGATATTATATATCACTTTGTAGACAATTTATTCTTCTTGATAATGATATAAATGGTTTTGAAATGCGTCATTTTTACACGGAGATATGAAGTGCCAAAGTTTCCCTATTTGCGTCACTAACGGAGATGCGAAGTGCGAAAGTTGTTCTTTTTACGGCACTTGTTGAGTCTTTACTTATTTGCGCGCATAAATAATTGATATAGGGAATTGAAGACAATTCATTTGTCTTTATTGTGATGTAAAATTCAACAAAACTTCGTTCACGGTGTAGAAGAAATTTGTTGTGAAAGAAAGGCACATGAAAATCGCGCTTCAGATCATATGATAAGAAAGTCGGCAAAATTACCTTTTTGTGCGGCGCTTGCTGTGTCTTTATGAATTGTTGCGCATGTACACATTTTACATGGAATTAAAGCCCATCTTTTTCTTTATCTTGTGATTCAAAAAATGTCAAAATACGTTGAGCATATCATGAGAAAATTGTTGTGACAAAATGGTGTAAAACTGAAAATATATAAAAATCACCCTTTTTGTGGCACAAGCTGTATCTTTATTTCATCGAATTAAAGAAAATCTTTTTCTCTTTCAAATGATCCCACCTATATAAATCCGCCCAAGGGTTCAGAACATAGGGCATGCGATAGGAAGGCGTGCATAATGTCAAAATGAACGCGTCTCAGTAAACGATAGCACGCGCGGGTCACTATGCTCGTGCGAGAGGGTAGAAAGTGCCCACAGGCTATTAGCACGTGCGGCGGGAAGTGGGGGAAAATTGAGTGATTTTAACACTTATTTTTGGTGCGATTAACATTATCAATGTTCGCATAATTTTCGTAACATGTCGCGCATTATTTAGAACACCAACGAAACAAAACACGGTAGCTTAGCGACAGCCGGAACGAAAATACAAGCGTTGAACTGAGACTACTGCTAGGCAATAAATTTCCGTCCTTCGCTACTTAGACCCGCGGCGATAATCAGTTAGCGTGAGAATAACAGAGTGTGCTACTCGCATCTCGCTAAGGGGTAAAACTAATTTCATCCTGGAATATTCCGGGACCTGCATCTTAAGGGTTAAATCATAAAGAATTTAAAGGCGAATGACGAACTGCGAAAAGCAAAATAAATTGCTATTCGTCATTCAAATTCGAAAGGCAAAAAAACATTTTGAAAAGTCAAACAGACATTATTTCTATGAACAATCATTGCTTTACATAAAAGAATATGTGTTTGAAGGATTGCAAGTGTGTAATGTCAATTTTGCACACCTCATATTTTTCCAGAAGAGGTTTTTGTTCTCCCGAGAGACATCTATTCTAGGGGGGAAATTTTCCCACTAAAAGGGACAGCACCAGGAGCAAATCTTCGGACTAATTTTTGATGACACAATCAAAGTTATATGGTTGCAAAGCTTGAAAACTCCATCAACACTTGTTGTATAGCTCACAAGAAACACTAAAAGATTAATGTCTACATGAAATCATAAAGAATTGAAAGGCGAATGACGAATGACAAACTGCGAAAAGCAAAAAAAATCGCTATTCGTCATTCAAATTTGAAAGGCAAAAAAACATTTTGAAAAGTCAAACAGACATTATTTCTATGAAGAATCATTGCTTTACATAAAAGAATATGTGTTTGAAGGATTGCAAGTGTGTAATGTCAATTTTGCACACCTCATATTTTTCCAGAAGAGGTTTTTGTTCTCCCGAGAGACCCCTATTCTAGGGGGAAAATTTTCCCACTAAAAGGGACAGCACCAGGAGCAAATCTTCGGACTAATTTTTGATGACACAATCAAAGTTATATGGTTGCAAAGCTTGAAAACTCCATCAACACTTGTTGTATAGCTCACAGGAAACACTAAAAGATTAATGTCTACATGAAATCATAAAGAATTGAAAGGCGAATGACAAATGACGAACTGAGAAAAGCAAAAAAAATCGCTATTCGTCATTCAAATTTGAAAGGCAAAAAAACATTTTGAAAAGTCAAACAGACATTATTTCTATGAAGAATCATTGCTTTACATAAAAGAATATGTGTTTGAAGGATTGCAAGTGTGTAATGTCAATTTTGCACACCTCATATTTTTCCAGAAGAGGTTTTTGTTCTCCCGAGAGGCCTCTATTCTAGGGGGAAAATTTTCCCACTAAAAGGGACAGCTCCAGGAGCATATCTTTGGACTTTTGTTGAAGATTAGGAATTATGTTTGCAAAACATTGTTTCTGTAGGTCATTTATATCGCATGCAAAACTGAAAGTCGAATGGCAAATTAATTTGTTTTTTGCCATTCAGATCTAAGCAAAATATGAAAGACGAACAGCAAAATAATTTGCTATTCGTCATTCAGATATCATCAAATATGAAAGAAGAAAAGCAAAATTCGAATGACGAATGACGAACAGCGAATAACAGTCTAAATTCTAGTCGCCTATCATAAGACAACTAATGATTCTTCAATGCTCAATTACTTTTATATGATTGGGTATTTTGGTATTTGTACATAATGCATCACTCCTAACAAGGAGTTGTGCAGAAAGAAATGTATAGGTATGTATTCATATCTTGCAATTTGTTTTCAGGCTATGTAGACAGACTACTGGTGGAAGTTGTCCGGCAAACCTGAACTGACAGGGACAGGATTACCCCAAAGTCGAGAACTGTTCCACCCGCTCTGACAAGCGACTTCCACAAGGGCGACAAGGATCAAGCCATCCGCGCTTATTGCAGTCGGTTCAATGTAAAAAAATAGTCTGTCACTGTAAATGTACTTGTCAAGATATTTTCATATTTTCTTACATTGCTTGGACATGCATGTCATGGAAAATAATGCTAAGAGTTGCATGAAGTTCATGTACAGTACAGGAAATAATATCATGTTTTCTCTGTAATCTTTTGAAAACTCATTGTATATATTGTCTGAGAAGTCAATTATCACATGGCCACATAATAGTGTGTGTTTTGTGTCTTCTGTAGTTGTGTAGTTATGTTTCTGCAGTTAACTATAGTTCTGAATAATTTTACTGCAGTGGTGTTGAAGGTAAAAGTAAATAGTGATATGAGGCTATACAATGAAATGTAATATTAAAATATATTAGTTTCCCCGAACCAGTTGTCTGTGTTCTTTTCAATCAAGTTGTGGAAATAATATGCTTTTCAACGTTAATATTTTATTTGGTTGAAATAGTTAAAACTGAAAAAAATCATATTTGCAATACATTTGCAAGCAGGCTTTAACTTACATCACAATCAACAATAAAATAACAACCAAAGCATGCAAGAATCTTGTAACAGGAAATTGCAAATGCATGTGTGTTGCCATACTGAAATTGACAATAAAACTTATGAATGAACGCTTAAATAACACAAGGGAAAAATTGTCTATACATTGAAAATGCAATTCTTAAGTAATTGCGAGACTTGATATAGCAAATACAGAATGTAAAATAAAATCAATTATTAATTGAAATATAAATATATATACATGTATCGCTGCGGTGAGATTAAAATTCATTTTCATATAGCCTTCATCATAAAGGTACATCTTGATTGAAGATATTCAAGGTGCACGGATTTCTTACCTGTAAAGTCGTTTTATTCATCTTAATTAGTATTCATATTCTTCATTCCATTATATATCCAAGCATCATTTTATTTGGTGCATGTTAAAAAGTCCAATTTCAATCATCAACAGCACTACTACAGTCTGCTTGATAACAATGACAATCTATAAATGCAGTGTAATTGTCAGCAGACTGTCAGTTATTGAACATATATTTTGTTAAACATAATTTGAAAAAGTGAAGGTGTACTGAAACTTTTGGGGGTGTACTCACTACTTTAGTACTTGCAAAGTGTGAGCACGTTTGTATATTGTTTCCGTGTGTTATATATTCCTCAACGAATATAATCAAGAGTTACAGACATTGTAGTTAGATGTATTGTGAGAATTCTAAGTACTGGTCACTTTAGGGCAAGTGGTAAAGTTGCTAGAACTACTGTTCTTTAAGTTTTCATTATTGAAGGCTAGGAGGCTCACAAAAGTTAAAAATTATTGCAAGAGAGGAAATATTATTGTAAGCGATGAACTTTTTGCCTTGCACCTGTAAATATTTGCCTTGTCCAGACGAGGCTATGACTAAAATCACATTCTTTACCGAGATATTACTTAAGTCATTATTCCCCAGTATACTCTCTTACAAGTGGAGATGTTTCTGTACTAGCAATACACAAAATCTTGATTTGTTGCAATCAAAGTGCATTATGGAATTACTATATTCCATTTACGACTTTGTCAGTGGGGCTCCACTATCCCCCCATCCATCTGTCTGCCCGTGCTTCCAAAATGCCTTTCTCAGAAACAATATTACTTGTTAACTTCAAATTGGTAATAATGTTACCTTTGGGCTGTTGATATGCCTTAAGACTCAAAGGTGTCAATAATTTTGAAATGTTGACCAAATCAGCCAAATTATGAAACTTTGTTTCTTTTCCGGAGAATTTCTCAAAAACTATATCATTAATAAACTTCAAATTTGTTATGAATAAAACCTTTTAGGTGTTGTGCTTTTTAAAACTCCAATGAGCGAATAATTTTTTAAATTAAACAGTTAAGTTGCCTCGTGCCAAATTATTCCAATACTCTGATTTTAGTTAGTTAGCGTTTCAAAACAAATACCGTGGCATACGTTTCTCCGAGATAAAAGTAAAACGCAATCAGCACAATTTATCGATTAGTTTTTTGTATGATAATGAGTGTTTGTTGCTTCTCTTAGAGGCTGGAATGTGATTTGCATATAGCGGAGCTACCCGAAGGTGTAAGTGTTGTAATCAACCAATGAAATCGCCAATGTATTACCGACGGAAACTAGCGAAGCTGTACACAATTTTAGAAGTACATTTTACAAGGTATCAACAATCGATAATTGTTTATCAAATGAACCTGAACATGAAATTATTATATTCATGAATCAGAACATCCTTGATAAATTTAGAAATACGATATGCATGGAAATGAATGTCCAAGCGTAAACAGGCATGTACATGTATGTGCGTACATGATACGCATGGAATTTATTTTAGGGCCGTACTTAGTAATTTCATAGGCGTACATTACGCGTGTACGACCCTTATCTGTAGCCCTGTATGTGCGTACATGATACGTATGGAATTTATTTTAGGGCCGTACTTAGTAATTTTATAGGCGTACATTACACGTGTACGACCCTTATCTGTAACCCTGATAGATACCCTGAACATGTATATATTAGAACAATTGGTATGTGATGACAAGATTCTTATAGAAAAGACAGGTACAATTCTCAGCTGCAATCTCTTTTGTATGAATCTGAATTATATTAAACATCAAACGACATCGTAGAATGGAAACAGAATGAAAAGTGTACCTCGATCTGATAAAGACGCATTGATAAATTATGAATAAGTATCATTATCCTTTGAGTGCTATTGGAAAGGGGATACGATATCTGGAAAGATTACCATGGCGTTGTAATGTTTAAATCAATATCAACTCCATTGATATGATGTAAAACTAGAAATTCGAAACCACTCAAAGAAACTACACAGACCTTGTAAAATTGAATATTAACTTTCTGTGACATAACACTGCAATTTAAGTTAATGATTTACTTACCGCAAAGGTAGAGTAAGACTTTCATGGTCGTCATATGAACAATCGCTCGTTCTTCTGTTACGATAAATGTATAACTTAACCCTGTAAAAATATAAATAATCACGTGACAAAAACGATTTACGTCAACTCATGCAGGTAAGCTGACGCCGATTAAATTTTTTTAGAGTAGACAAGATGACCTATCCGTACAACTAAGTTATTTATATATTAGCATAGGGCCAGTTAGGGTGGCAGTTGATTTCTTTCCGAATGATCCACCTTTTGACTACAATACACTGAACAATAGGGATATTATCAGACAACTTCTCCGCGACTTTACTGAACATTGCACATTGTTGTTTTCGGGGGTTTTTTAGGGGGGAGGATGGGGAGGGGTTTTGACATACGAGTTGATCATTTCTGGTACCTTATACTTACACCTTTTATTAACGATTGGAAACCCCAAATTATGACCCCTGAATTGATGTCTAAGTGGCCAACTGGTCTTTTAACTTTAAGTTGTTAGTTGGTCCTTTATAGCCATTAGCATTTTCTGTAAAGTTTCATTTGTAACTATGTTTAATTTTGCATAGAGACTATACAAAGTGACCTTTTCATAGAGACGACCTAAAATCGTGTATCCTTTGAAACCGCAAAAAAGATTAGGTATTACCATCAAAGGCACATCTATGTATCATCGTGGAAATGTGTTTGAATATTAGTGAATGTAGCTTGTAATCTTTTTATATGCTCAAGACGAAAGGGTTACTCAGAGAGTCAATGCTTGACTCATGTTTCAACGAAAAACCACACAAAATTCAATTTGATCAAACCTCCAATATTTACTTATGTGGATTTGGACTTTGATAGTTTTTCACTTTACTACATGTGTGATTAATCACGGGTCTACACATGCATCGTTTGTTGCTCGAATGTCATCAAGTTTCAAACGACATTTCTTCTTTTTTTTCTTTTGTGTGTTTTTTTTTATGAAAAGGTATTGACAATTTTATAACATTGAATTTAGGTGCTCACAGAGAGTTACAGAAAATGGGCAAGAGGTGCACAAGTTGAGGATATTAAATACGATTTCATTTCAAATATTTCTGTGGTTTTTCTAATCTAACGTCTAAATAGTTGGGATGTCGGGTTTTGGATCATGCTTTAGCAAATGTGTTTTCTGTATATAAGTATAACCGTATAAAGTATAATCGTCGTATTACACATGAAAACGATATCTGAGTGCAAAAATTAACATTTTTATTTCCAGTTTTTTTTATTAGGTCAATTCAGCGATTCGAACCGCTGTGGACTGGATTGCATTCTCAATATGACCCCAGTCTACAGGTAGCCTGTCATACTTTTAATTCATCTTTACACCTTTTGCACCAAAGATTTATTAAAGTTCTCAGTATAGCCAAGTGATACTCTACTTCAAACAATAGATGACTTGGAACTTGATCAGTTGGTCATATAAAAACATTTTTAATTTTCAGCTGGTTTCCGTGGTCTGTTGGTTGGTTTACTTGGCCTGAAACCAACAGGTCACAAATTGACGAAAATGTTTCGACTTATTCATTGAATTTGTCTTGTTTTGAAGAATTTTATGTTTAATGAGTGTCTTCCCATTGATCAGAAATGAAACGATTCAACATAGATTTTATAATTTCAATAATTAAATGTTATCTTATCATGTGTTCATCATTGACCGATGAACACCTAGGCAAGTTCACACTCTCGACTATAAGAATATGAAAAACTGAATACCCGAACAAAACAAGGAGATGGTGCGCATTAGCTCATATAAATCTTTGGTAAATCAAACCAAGTGTAACATTCAGGATATTTCATTATAAGAGAGCTAGCTTATCAATCAGGTAAGTGATCATGATCAGTGACCTCAGAGAGGTTCTGCAAAGATAGCTAGATAGCAGCAGTTGCAAGTATACGCGCGTTCATTTTCCTCAAGAAGTTGAATCATGGTTTATGGCGGCACATTTATGAGTATTTACGTAGGAAGTTATATCAATCAAGTGTACAGTCATGATAGTTAAAAGTGTTGATAAAAAAAAACAGCACTCAGGAGAAAATGTTTTTTGCTGGGTTTTTTTTATCAACACTTATCTATATATTAAATATAACATACTTCACATAGTCATTGGAAGAATCATTTTAATCCGATACTAGTATTTCGTCAACAGTATTGACTCATCAGGGATGAAACGTTATGATCGTTAACATTGCATTACAAGCGTTTTTATAACAAAATATACGTACAATGTACATGGATATATTGTAAATTATGCTAATCAGGTGACATCATGGTTCTTCCTTGTTGGCCCTGGTCTTCTTATTGACACAATCACTCTCTTATGAGTTTACCCCTTGAGCAATATGTATTTAATGTGACTTAATCTCTTTTGTTTTTGAATAGCTTAATTGTAGTTAGAGATATATGTCAGTGATTAAAGGGTAATCATCTCATTGTTTGTTTAGTGAGGGTCTATAGGTGTCAATAAAGGACTCCTCAAGTCGCAAAAGTGCATTTTAGACACTGCCCATGTTAGATTTATGGAATAATTTATAGAAAGGAAATATTTTGAAATCACAATTTGCACAAGTAGAAAGATGGTTAATTACAAATAAACAGCGGTATCTGCTATCGTTATTGTGTTGTCCGTGTAAGGTTACCCTATTTCTTAGGCATTCAGTTTTACCAATATAGGATTTTTTACACTTAGGGTACATTATTGTATAAATGACATTTTTTGAGTTGCAAACAAAGTTAGATTTTATTTCAAAAGTTTTGCCATTGCCAAATGTGAAAGACGAGACTTCTAATAAATGGGGACGTGTCACATCTTTTATTTGAACATTTGGAAACTGAAAGTCTTTCTGTTGGGTTTTGCATCATATTCGCTGCAATAGTGACAATTTTAGTTCCTCTAATCTTAGAGACCCGAGGCTTTCATTTCTAATTATGGCACAGACACGTCTAGCTATACAATATGGCAAGTTTGTTCATATGCGCTTTTAAAATTGATATATTGTTTTGTGTCTGTTGTCTTGTGGAAAATATCAGTTATGATGTGAGTATTATCCTTCTTGATAAGTATGTCTAAGAAAGTTTATTCTGTCTCACTTGTTTCCATTTTGAATTTGATGTTGGGATGCATGTTTTGTAGAATGTCATATATTTGATCTATGTCCCCTTTAGATTTTCCCCAGAACGTGAAACAATCATCTAGGTATATTTTCCATTTTAAGATGAATTCATTTGCAAATTCCTTGTCGAATTTGTTCTCTATGGCACTATAGAGATTTTCTTCTACACTACACCCATAAACAAAGTACCCCCTTTCTAGAAATTTCTAGAACGTATCTAGAACGTATCTAGAAAATTTCTAGAACGGTTCTAGAAACTTTCTAGAACGGATCTAGAAACTTTCTAGAAACTTTCTAGAACGTATCTAGAAACTTTCTAGAAATTTCTAGAAATTTCGAGTTTTTATTTTTTGAGAGATATTCAATAAATTTTGATTTTTTCTGAAACTGTATATTAACTTTTGTACAATTTGAAAAGATGAACTGCTTATGTTAATTAGGAAAGAAGATATTCAATGTTAAAGTTTCCCTCCTCTACAACGCATCCTCATTATAACGCCCCCTGCTAGCGAAATGCTACGCATTGCTTACGCGCTTCCGGCTTCCACTAATGAGCTGTAACGCGTCCTGTCTTGCATTAAGAATTGGATGCATTGGCATATGCAATGTGTTTGACAATTTCTATGGTTGTAATTGATTGTTTATTGCTTATTGTTTATCTCATATCTTGAAATTAAAGTTGGTGTATCTGAGATAGTAAACCCCTGCTGTTAATATTGATCGTTAGCTTATGTCAACAACTTAAGTCAGCGTACAGTTTTGCCTTCAAACGTAGAATAAGAAATGACAAAGAAATATAGTTGATATAATCAATTTAATGTTGTAATATAAATGTTTTTAAATAGTTTTGATTAGGTTTATAAGGCGACATAAACAAAGCCCTTTATCACCTCAAATGAATACGTACGTACTATCTATCATTTCATGAACGTCAAAAGCATTGATCTTTCATAGATGCGTCGACTGAAATAAAAGCTTTGTATCATAAATCTTGTAATTGATTCACTTAAAACGAAATTTGAGAGGATGTTGTATTATGCATTCTGTGTTGTGAGGTCCAAACCTGGGTCCAGACCAGCATTCAAATATTTTTTGAGAGAAAAAGTTTAAAAGCTGGATTGGTAAAGCTTCGTTCTTGCATACTTGACATGTTTCCATCAAAATGATAAATACGTTTCGGTTTCTACTTTGAATTTCATGTGAATAAATTATGATTATTTTATCCCGCGTACTAAGGGAACATTACAAATCAAAACGATAAAGAACGTTTCTCTCTGTTAGCATAATTATTAGATATTAGTATATAGATAGCATTATTAGTTTTATAACGCGTCGCTATTCTTCGATGTTATTACTCTTCTTTCTTTATGTGCTAAATGTTCAATGCGTTGCATTATAGGAGCTGGTGCCTAAAGATCAAACATTATTCCTCTGATCATAAATAGCAGGATGTTTATATACAAAATAAGCAATTTGTATTAGATGTTATCGAAACACAACGCATTTTCTATTTCTTATCCCTATTGTTCAGTAACTCGGTATACTTATAAAATGCATAAACGGGATCAACTTGTTTCTTTAGTCCCATCCTTGACATATTTGTCTGCCTGTATTTGGAAACCACTCTTATCAAACCTGCTGAGCATATAGTCCATGGGCGAAAACAGGACTTTTATTTGAGAGGAGTGTGCCCTATTGGTGTCACAAATACAAATTTTGGAATGATTACCCTGTATGAAGAAATATGTGATCATTTGAAAATTGTCTACGGAATATAGGTTCCCTGTCCTATATTTTACATGTTTCATGTATGAAAATACGCGTACGACTCTCAACATTTTCCACCCTTGGAGATCTTAATTGAGGGGTGCACGCATGGTATAGAGATCACGGTTACGAGTATGTTCTAAAGACACCCAATCATTCGCGCTATGGAATTGTGGTGTCGTTACGCGGATTTTCCTTTCTTGCGTACCAAGACACCTTAAAATATATGCAAAAGGAATTAGCAAATTACGTTTCTTCTCTCAGTTCGTGATATTCAATCTGTAAACTTAACATTAGTGCAAATAATAACCAAAAGCGTTACGAAACAATTAGGTGAATGACACACAAAAAAAACAAAGAAAAACATTCTTGTTGGTTTAATATAGGACATATTTGAAGTAAATATGCAAATCAAAAATACCCTCGTTTCTTCAAAGACTTAGATATTATAATTGAATTGTTTGTAGAGGGATTGACTTATGCAAATAACCTCTGTTTGCTCTTTATAAAATGAAAAGATTGTGAGAGTTAGTTCTCTGTCTCTACATGAAAATATGAAGGCAACGTTTACACGTACATAATGACATATCGGAATGTTGAGAAAAAAGGGTTTTCTAGGTGTAAGCAAGCATGCGGTTTTGACGTTTAATTCAATCATGAAAGTATTCGCAGTTTTATCTAAGCAATTGTCGTCGTTCAACTTGTCGCCGTTGTAGTTAGTCTTAAGCTTTTCTTTTCCCTCGCCGTCATCTTTGTTTATAGTGTGCGCGCTTACTACATGTGCGACTACAATGCCTTGGGCGTGACACTAGTATACTCGATCTTTATTCAGACTGTTGAAACACCTTTACTAATTTGTTCAATTTATCGGCTCAATTAAATTACAAACAAATTATGATCATGTCTTCTACGGATAATCTTAGGAAGTATTTTCTAATTTGTGGAAGATGAAGGTACGCTCACACTTGTCGCGTCGTATTATTTGACAACATAATTCAAAGAGCCATACTGCTGTCCACTCACCCAGTGAGTAGAGCTTCACAGTAATTCTCCAAGGTGTATGTTTATATACGTAGTAGTAAAACACTGACAACATATTCAAGATTCGATCAAAATAATGTTGAATGGTTTCATCCTCCATGGTATGGTATAAATATATTTTTATTCCAGAAGTGTGTTTGCTTCATAAACTTTTCTTGAGAGACGGTATATCAGATTTCCTCCATGCTGTACATGTTTGTTAGTAATACTGAGTAGTAACGGATTGGAACAACATACATTTGGATAAAACAATTGATGTTTAGTATGAAAACTATATATTTATATGTAAACTTTTATAAATGATCAAACTAGTCTAAATAGCGAACAATATATTGCTGTTTTTAGTACGTCATATTTGGGGTGTTTATATTCTATAAATGCAGTAAATCTCCCAAATTCCCAAATTTTGCTATTTTTATGTTTTCATTGATACATGAAAAACGGCCATATTAATATTATAACTTCGAAATTCTGCATACATTTTACATGTGTACTAGTTAAAAGTCCTAATTAATCCTGCCAATTAATATTTACATTTGTGTTTGATGTAAATAGGTTTTAAAAATTACGTTTGAATCATTGACGCGCGTCACTGTCCGGTTTTCGATCACCAATCGAGACTTTAACCTGTTTTATTGTCACTATACTGAACTCATAAGCACTAAGATGCTAATTTTTTTAAACAACCATCCCTTCTTGATAAAATAACACTATGTATGAAGTTTGGCATATTTGACTCTCTGACTGTTCTGCGTTTTACAGTTCTGCATATGGAACTATACCAAACAGAGAGATACAAAACTGAATGAAACAAATGATCCTTATCGTTCACCTTCATTTCCTATTTGACCTTTATGAAACAATAAAACGATGAAGACTTTTTAGTTCTTGACATTGCTAGACAATTTCCGTTCGTTCCTCATCCCCACAGCCTGAGTGGTGTTAATTGGCAAGCAGCTTCTGCATGGTTCGACACCGCCTGTGAGTGTGGCCCTGTGAGTGACAAGGCGTTGAGCCGTGAAGAGAGTCCAGTATTTAATGAATTTTGAAAATTAGTTAAGTAAGTTTAACATAACGCCTGCAATCAGTCTGAAATGTAATCTTAATAACCTAATGCTCTAATAAATAAATAAATAAATAAATAAATAAATAAATAAATAAATAAATAAATAAATAAATAAATAAATAAATAAATAAATAAATAAATAAATAAATAAATAAATAAATAAATAAATAAATAAATATAACCTTTGTTGCTCACGGGGGTTTTGTGATTTTCACAGTAAATTAAATCACATTTTTTTAGAGAAAACTTATCTAATTACCATCTGACATTGATAACATGTACCCGTTTAATAACCATTTCCTAATTTGATTTAAAACTGAGGAGGTATCCGCCAAGAATCCCTTAAACCGTAAAATCCGGAGTTTCTGCTTTAAACCTTATACACAATTACAATTTAATATTTTATAAATCAATGATGTTTTCAACTATAACGGTATTTTATGTCCATGTGTTTAAAGATACATATAAATTTGTATTATAATTTAGTAACAACTCAGTCATAATGACATGTACGCAGTATTATGGGCCGTATTATGTTATTCAAATATTTTTGTATGCATTTAATTATGTAAGAAAACAACATAGAGATAATCCATTTACTGTCGATGGTTTCTGCGTATTGATAGGAACAAAATAGAAATCACATTCCTTTTCCCCTTACGATTTCATGTAGAAAAATTGATTCAGATGTATAACCGCTTTACTGGTAACGTCGGTGTTAGTAATCAACATTAGAATATGACATGTTTTGTAAGTTTGCAGACAGTCATTTTAAAGTGACACAGAGTATGTTTTATGAGTTTTCATATTACACAGATAATAGCTCAAAGATCATGGGTCCTAACATCCATTTTTATCTCTAAAATGCCAAAATCGAGACATGTTTTCCTGTTTTTAAATTTGGAAACGGCCATATGTATGTTTAAAAGTTTAAACTTTTTGGTCACATTAACATGTTCATTACTCAACACTTACATGTATTAAACACTTAAAACCCATATTTATATTTTTGTCTGCTGTAATTTAGTTTCCAAATAACGTTTTGCTCAATGTCGCACGCCATTGTCCGTTTTTTGATCACACATTACGACTGAAAAGTGCTTATTGTCGCTATACTTAACTGATAAACATCGGCATGCTGAATTTCATAAACCACCACTACTTTCTTGACATATTTGACTCCAACAACATTTTGTGTGCCCCTTTAACCAAAAAAAGAAATCAACAAGACATAGCGTCAGTACTATCATGTAACTTGTGAGTTTAAGTTGAAGTTTGTTCGACTGTGTAAGTTATGGCGAAAAACAAACATGTAAAGTCGTAAAATGCTTAACGGGATTTATCAAGGCTTACTATCTCTTTCACTCTTTCAAATACGAAAGGTTTGTAAAGGAATAATGACGAGTAACTGCAATAATAATTATTGTTTTACGTGCAATTTACTCAGTGAACCGTATCTCCCGAACAGGAAAGTGTTACGGAGAAGTAACCTGGAAAGAATATGTCGGAATTTCAAAGGTTTCAGTTTGAATTAACAGTGTATTCTACCATACACACCCTGGCTATCCAGACATAGACGGGAATGCTCATCTTTTGCTGAAGACGACTGCACCTAATCATGTTACGCAATTCGGTCTACGACAGGGGACATATTTATTACCATGGGACGGTAGAGGCTGCAGTTTTAAACACATTTATCATATTCAAAGTAATATAATTCGTTATATATAGATATAAATGTTATATCTCGCCTCGAAATAAACATATACGGTTACTATTTTCATTACTTTTATGCAAAAAGAAATAAAAATTAATGAACGCACGGTTTATTTGACTTTCTACAAAATCAAACCATACAAAGTTACTTGGAACGATGAATGAACAGTTGTTGAACTTTCATACCTTCGACATCTTTAAAACGGTTATTAATATACAAATACGTCAAATGAATAATTTTGGGAATCTCTTATAATCGTGTAGTTCCACGACGGACAAGACTCCGTTCAGTGTATCCAGCGTCAAATGGTGTTGTATATAACGGTGTGGGAGATATAAGAGGGTGTCAGCGTGAGTGGCAGGGGAGTTAATAAATTGTGCCTAAACAAAGTCATGAAAGACTACAGCATTGAAATATGTATCCAAAATGCGTTACCGACGATCGTTAGTTTTGGTCATAAGCTGTGTTGCACCGACAAAACTTGAAACAACGTTAGCGTTATGTAAATCTTCTCGTTTAATGAGAGAGTGTTTAAACTGTACCGACTGTGTTGAAGATGAGATGCTTGTTTTTTTTTTAAACATTTATCTTCATGAAAATGTACAATTCATGAATTGATTGTCCAACAAGCTCCAAGGTGCTTATTTTAAGGCCACTCCGAAGCAATTATATATCAGAAAGAATATTTATAATTTTGTGATAGTTACACGTATCTTATTGCGATCATAGGTTCAAAGAAAGTGGTTATGCATGAATAACATTTCGCTTGTTTGGCAGTCATTATGAAATGTCAAATCGATCATATTTCATTATGTATGATAAATAGAATTCAACAATCTAGTAATAAGAGCGATGTACATCCCCGTAGTACTGTTTTTATACTAAATTCTTTCAGATTAAAGAATGATTTCTGTCTTTATTCTATGTACTTTTGGCATGTGAAGAAATAGTGATCAGCGTTTTCGACTGGGTGACCACATGCAGGAACAGGTCTGGCTCTCTATGATATGTCTGTTTAACTTATCAGCGTTCAAGTCACCACAGCGGCCTAGAGTGGATAATCTAGCAAATTCATTTAAATTAACAATTTTATTGCCAGGAGTTAAATAATTCCATAGTTTTATTGTGTCAGGAAAAACCTTCTTGCATTTAACGCTGTTCTACACTTTACTGTTCGAACGGATGAATTTTCTCTGAGTTTGTCGTTATTGTTATGTGTTGTAGGTAGAAGGTTTCATAGATATTCAGGCGCGGGAGTATTCTTCCTTTTGAAGAACGTCGTCAATTAAGACATGTCTACGTTCCGACAGGTTTTAATAAGTTTGTTCATAAATACTGTTTAGCGATCCATCGAATTGCACATCGGTGGAATATATAAACACTGGGAAAAGCTTAGTTCAATAACGAGCGGTAAGCGGGTTGTGAGAAGATGTTATTTTTTAACTGGGCACCTAAAAGTTCTCCTCATACACTCATAAACAAATAAAACAGACTTAGAGAGGAAGTGAATTGACAATGTTTATTCCAGCTCGTCAACTGAAGACACGGGAGAAGAGCGAGATTACAGTTACTGTTTTGACCAGACTTTCCAAGTACTATATAACTTCCTTGAAGTGCTATAAACTACGTATGTCGGCGATCTCTTACATAATATATTTATTATCATTTCCTGTTCCGAGACAGCTATGTTTTATTGCTGTATGCCTCGCTGGCTGGTTGATTAATTAGATAACATCATTGTTGAATGAAGCTAAACCGGTTCGTTCATGCAGGGTATAGCCTCTGATAAACTAGGTGGAATATGATACCGTATCTATGACAAAATGTAAATTATGCTGTTTTCATTATGTTCAATCTTAATCCAACTATATATTTTAATTTCATTATCTTATAAATGTCAAAAGCATGTATCCATGTACTTTGAATTGACGAAAAACATAAATAACGATAAGTCAATCCAGCATTAGGACGAGATAATGTTTATTGTACTTTTACTGAAGTGAATCTATCATTAATGATGGCACAGAACGTTGGTGCCCCTTTCTCTGTAAGAGTGGTAAATACGTTAACCGGCACTGCCAGGTTTGTAAATATCATTTTCAAGTCATTCTGATTCTTATCCGTTGATGATCAGAAACCCATATCGGAACGCATGACGCGCGAGGTGAATCCCCTGTCGATAGGAATGAAATAATAAAATCTTTAAATCAATCTTCGATTGTATCATCATGAGATTGCCCTTAAAATTTCACTAATAAATAGTTAACTCAAATGCGATTTTATACACAATGTTGTAAGAAACACTGAACCAGACCTTTCATAACAGCTGTCTTTAAAACATGTTAAAAATAACTTTGTATATATATGTATGCCTTTATGTTGTTAACATAACATACACATTATTAATTTAGCGTAATCACTATTTTAATTTGGCCACTTGCAGTACATTGTCTTGAGAGATGTTTTGATATATTAACAAGCTTGTTCACCATTCCTATGCCGTTTCTATATGTAACAAAAAGTTTATCAATCAAGTGATAATGTTATATTGCGGAACGATTGTTCTACTTCGCGCATTACATGAAAACCGATTTCTGTAGGCACACTTGCATTTCATGCTTCTTTTACAAAACCTCGCATTTGTAAGTTGGTTAGCGTAGGCATTTTCCTTTTAGTATTGAATGATAAAAACATCATATGTTAAGCAGTTTTCTTCAGGCTTTAGGACATTTTGAGGATTGCATAGAAGTAATCACAACTAGGATTCTCTATCATAATGTAATCTTTTCATATTCGACTTAGGTGTAGTGATCTTTATGGATTATACTAGATTTATATGTGATAGTGGCTATCACTTTGAAAACGCCTTACATTTCTTCATCACCTGTCCAAATGTTGATGACATAAGACTAAAGGCATATTTCTTTCAAAAAGGGTTTAATCTGTCGTCAATTCTATTTGGTCACCCGGGCTCATCACAAGAGGCTAACCAAGGACTATTGAAATCTGTAAATAATTTTATCACTTTATCAAAAAGATTTTCGGAATTCAACAAACGTTTTCCTATGTGCCCTGCCTTGCTGAAATAATCAAACAACATGTAGTTATGTAGTTATTAGCGGTATGAAATAAGTTTGTAAATCTTTATTGTTTCATTGAAAAGTGTCCAACATAATCATGCATCGATAGTGTCCTGTTAACTGTATGTATGTATTCACTCGTCCATATGTACGTCACTTTTTATGTAAAAGTTTAAGTGTTAAGAAGCGACATTTATATAATGAAATAAAATATGTATAAAACCATAATATAATTCATGTAGTGACAGATTACACATGTCCCCAATGCCTCTTCCTTCATAAGCTCGAAACGTTCTAAAAAGGCAATCGCAATGTATATGGTGTTAATTATTCTGAGTTGTAATGCTCGTAGTATGTTGAATGATTATGTAATGGTGTTAATCATTCTGAGCTGTTATGCTCGTAGTATGTTGAATGATTATGTAATGGTATTAATTATTCTGAGTTGTAATGCCCGTGTGTGTTGAATGATTATGTAATGGTGTTAATTATTCTGAGTTGTAATGCTCGTGTGTGTTGAATGATAAATATCTTATCATTTTGTATAGTGTCCGGGTCTAGTGCAGCCCGAGTATTGTGCCTGGGCGACGTTCCGCCAGAAAACACCCGTGGTGAAACACCAGCCCTGTGGGCGAGGTCAGACCCCAGGATGTGTATGCCTTTCTGGACCGCTGATGTGTAGGCGTCCAGCGTGTAACTGACACAGGACTTTTTACTGTGAGACGTATGGACAATGAGCTCTGCAAATCATTTGAGCCATGTTTATTCTTGGACATTCTTGTTACAAGTATTACAGGATATATTTTGTATAAGTATAAAGCAAATATGTAATATGTAATCAATTGTTATAGGTTAATGTTGTATTGACTGGAAGTATTGTGCGTGTGGGTATAGTAGTGTTCCGTGAGTATGTTTGGGTAAGAGTGAGTATGTGGGTGTGTTTGTATGCGAGATAGAATTGGGGGAGGGGGATTTTATATAGATATTTATTACATTGATTTTGAATAAATTTCATTTATTCAAGCTTTTGAATCTTGTTGTCATTCCATATTGTGACAATCGCCACAAAGATTGTTGTAGATTGATTAGTATTTTGAGTAATACTAAAATTCGTGTTTAAAACTATCGTCTTTTATACAATGTTTTAAATTAACTTTTTGCTGTTAGACACGAAAATGACCTCTATTTTCGTCTAAAATGTCTCCTTACGGCGCATGCTTTTATAAACATACACCACGAGAATTTTATGGTGAGGGATTCTAAAGGTGCTCCTAGTAAGGAAACAGATGAAAAAGTGTATTTGAGTCTGTTGTAGATTGATTAGTAAATTATGAATGACCGTCATTGGAAAGGAATCCGATATCTGGGGAAATTAGCATGGTAAGGTGTTATGGAATTGCACAGAAAAGCTGTCAGTGTGCTTGCCTAATTATAAATATTGTGAAATAATGTTGTCAAAAATAATGAAATATCTACATGTCTAAAATGTGTTCTTAAATCAATTGTAACTCTATTGTTCTTAACGTCACGAGACGGGGAACTCCCCTCGATGTTCAGAAGGTTGATTACCCAGCCATGTGACCCTGAACGAATTAGTTTGAAGGATACCATGGGGAAATCCTTGTTGAGGCCCTTTAGTGGCAGAGTGGTATTGTGTAATTTATCAACAGGTATCCGCTGTCATAACTTGATCGGTTATGGGATTGTTGTTGGGATATTCAGCTAATAAATGTTATAAATATCTCACTTATATGCAAATATGCTCAAACCGTATTTCTGAGATGAGCTAGCAGAAGGCAAATGAGTGTACAATTTCAGGGTTCTCAATGAAACTAAAATTAATATTTGAGCAATTACACAAAGCAGTTGACGTCCTAGACATGTTGATATAAGTACAATAGTAAGCTTTATCATGAAAAGATTATATAAATTAAAGAAAAGACTTTTAGAATTATTGGCTGCAATCTATTTTGTATGAATCTAACTTTTAACCACATTGTAGAAGGGAACAGAAGAAAAAGTGTAACTTAGTTTGTCAGAGACTCATTGATTAATTATGCATAAGTAGCATTATCCTCCTTTGAATAGCATTATCCTCCTTTGAATAGCATTGTAAAGGGTACGATAGCAGGCAATCTCATTGAAATGAAATCTAAATGTTCCACTACATTGCGCGTGTAGATCTCACCAGGCTCTGTTACGCGAGCCGTCAGGTTTGTCTCTGACATAATCAGAGAGTTCGCCCCCTAGTCTATGCTGCAGGCGAATTGTATTTCGCTTGGACGCCTTTCAGAGCTCGGACACCGAAAAATTCCGACTGTTTTCCTAATGTCAAACTGCTTAAATATCTGAATTAATGCATTTTATGTACTTTCAATTTACCCAAGCTCCGTTGTTGGACTAAAAGGTCAAATCGAAAGAGGCAGGCTGAAGGTAGCAAGTTTTTAGTTATTAGTTATTCATTATTCAAATAACCAGTTATTCGATATTCAAATAATGAATAACTAACTGGCAGTTTTTGAATAATGGTAATGAATAACTAACTGGGCAGTTTTTTAATAATGAATAACTAAATGGTTACTTATTCGATATTCAAATAATAAATAACTAACTTGCAGTTTTTGAATAATGAATAACTAACTGGTTAGTTATTCAATATTCAAATAATGAATAACGAACTGGCAGTTTTGAATCAAAAATAACTAACTGGTTAGTTATTCGATATTCAAATAATGAAAAATTAACTGGCAGTTTTTGAATAATGAATAACTAAATGGTTACTTATTCGATATTCAAATAATGAATAACTAACTGACAATTTTTAATAACTAACTGGTTAGTTATTCAATATTCAAATAATGAATAACTAACTGCCAGTTTTGAATAACCAATAACTAACTGGTTACTTATTCGATATTCAAATAATGAATAACTAGCTAGCTAGTTATTTGTTTTTTGATAAGGCACTGGTGACTCACTTCATGGTCTATTTGCGTATCTTAAAGTTTAGCATTGGTAACTTTGGGGGGTAAGGGAGGGGTCGGACATGTATCACAGCTTTCTCACTTCCAAAAGATATTACCAGTTACTTGTAGAGAAACATTATTTCAATTCACCCGCTCCCATCGAAACACACTACCCTGATCAACGTCCATATTGGCCCAAAATGCAAATCCTTTTACCCCATTTCATGTAATGTCTATAATTTGCATACACATACATATGTATATAGAAAGTACACGAAATGAATAATCAACTGGCAATTTTGAATAATGAATAACTAAGTGGTTAGTTATTCGATATTCAAATAATGAATAACTAACTGACAATTTTGAATAACGAATAACTAACTGGTTAGTTATTCGATATTTGAATAATGAATGACTCACTGACGCACTGAGAGAGAAACAAGTTTTCCATCCACAATGCTCCCATCCAAACCACTCTCAATCCCAAATATACAGTTGTTCTCATTTAAGGTCAATCCTACAAATGACACAAACATAGAGAAAATGCGATTGTTTAGACAGGTGTCGGTGCTTTTTTACTTTCAACGACTAAGTGCCTTGTTTGCGTATGTCGTTTTAATGTTTTTTGTGCATGACTGTCCTTATTGTTCCTCAGAATTCAATGCAAAGCAGTTAACATGAATATTATCAGACTTACACATAAGCTTCCTATATGACCAAAACTAATAGAACTTGAAAAGTGGTATGGTTCGGAAAGTAGTTTTCTGGTATTGGTAAATATAGCTAGTTATTCAACTGGCTGAAAACCACAAGTGTTAGCTTACGGTGCTTATTTTTCACCTATTTTTACTTAAACAGTTATAATATCAAGAGAGAAGCCAAATATTACCTTCTTCTGTAAAAAAAAAAACGAATAAATATTTTATTACTTCGTTCTTTGAGGGTATTTGTCAGTTAAGGATGATAAAGTTTACATAATACCATACGTATCTATCTATGCTGAAGCTGATGTGAACCTCAAGCTTTTAAGATACAATAGGCCCTACCTTTGAGTGTTATTACTAAGTATATATCTGATCTGACCAAAGTAAGTAAAGTGCCACTATAACCTTAGATATGGTGTCAACACATTTTAAACATTAGTCGTTTTGATAACATGTAGTGACATCTATTGAAACGAACTGATCATACGAGGGTATACGTACTCCATACATGCGATACAAATAAACGGTTTGAATGCAATTATATAATACAGTAATTATACAAATCTAAATATGAGTAAAACATATTCTTTAAGAAGCTTTTAAAAAGTTGTAGAGTTAAGATCAAACAAAGTTTGTGGATAAGGATAACCATTTTTTTAGTGCAACGAAAGAGACGTTTCATCGTATAAACAAAGTAGTCATAATTTGATTTAACCAAAAAAGTATACAATGCTATAATTAGTGAAAATGTTCATTAAATAAGTTCCAAGTACTCTTCCATCACTGAGTATCACCTTATTTTCCGTGATTATTATTCTATTTCTCAAGCACATGTCTTTACTAATAACCCCTTGTCCATCAGCGTGATAATTTTCTCCAATAATATATCACACGTAAAATTCATTTAAATAGAGAAGTTGACTATCTGTAAATTTGAATTTCTCTCAAGAAAAGGGATGGTATAAGTAAATATGCAAATAAACCAAAGGAACATGATCTGTGATGATATGATCCGAGTAATATTTTAAAGACCTATTTAACATAACATTACCTCCAAATGGTGTGTTGGGGTTCGAGTTTAACATTGTTACCTACTATTTAACAACAAGGTGATGGTTAAGCATGAAGGGATATGTGTTTGGAACATTAAAGATAGTACTCTCTGCTCGCCCGCGTCAGTGTCAAGGATAGACTACAGTTGATTCTTATAGCATCAGCATGCACTATTTATCAGAATTAAGAACAATATGATTGGCGAAGCGGTTAAATGTTGGGAAGATGAATAATACTGCAAACAGAGGTTAGCTTTGGAAGATTAACCTAAACGGAGTAATGACCACTAGCTATAGGAAGTCTATATGCCTCAAGCACATGAGTGATACAATTATTTTGCCGTTTACAGCAGTGCAGACATAATACATAAAACTTTAAGGTACACAAATTAACGATGAAATGAGTCACCAGAACATGATTAAAAAAACCGAAAAACTCGCCCGTTTCTACATCATTATTAGAAGAACTGGCAGTTAGTTATTAATTACGTTAACTTTCTGTATGTGTTCATGTACAAAATAGAAATTGCATGAAATGGGATGAAATAACTTTAGTCTAGGGTGGGCGTTGGTCAGGCTAGCCTGTTTTGGATGGGGGTGGGGCGGAGGGTTGTTGAAAGTTAGTTATTCACTATTCAAAAACTGCCAGTTAGTTATTCATTATTTGAATACCGAATAACTAACCAGTGAGTTATTCGTTATTCAAAACTGCCAGTTAGTTATTCATTATTTGAATATTGAATAACTAACCAGTTAGTTATTCATTATTCAAAAACTGCCAGTTAGTTATTCATTATTTGAATATCGAATAACTAACCAGTTAGTTATTCATTATTCAAAAACTGCCAGTCAGTTATTCATTATTTGAATATCAAATAACTAACCAGTTAGTTATTCGTTATTCGAATAACGAATAACTAACCAGTTAGTTATTCGTTATTCAAGGCAGGCTGAAGCTAGCAAGTTTTTAGTTATTAGTTATTCATTATTCAAATAACGAATAACTAACTGGTTAGTTATTCGATATTCAAATAATGAATAACTAACTGGCAGTTTTTGAATAATGAATAACTAACTGGTTAGTTATTCGATATTCAAATAATGAATAACTAACTGGCAGTTTTTGAATAATGAATAACTAACTGGTTAGTTATTCAATATTCAAATAATGAATAAGTAACTGGCAGTTTTTGAATAATGAATAACTAACTGGTTAGTTATTCAATATTCAAATAATGAATAAGTAACTGGCAGTTTTGAATAACGAATAACTAACTGGTTAGGTATTCAATATTCAAATTAATTAATAACTAACTGGCAGCTAGCTTCAGCCTGCCATCGAAAGATGGGGAGTTATCTTTAGCAATGCAAACTCTGCATACCTCAACGTATTTAGTAAACGGTACCAATCCAAATTGCTTTTTCTTGAAAGAGAAACGTTGCATCAACGTTTCGTCTTTTAGTTTGTAGTAATCTTTGAATACGTTTTAATTTCGCAAAACAACGTATCGTAGTGCATCAATATTAGATTTTATTTTAATATGATTGGATATCAGGAAACATTAGTATGACGTTATACAGATTTTATAAATATCAACTCCAGGAGAGAGGTAAGTGGTTTAACATATGCTTTGGTTCAAACGAGGATAGATGATGGAAGGGGCGCCTGATATTGATAAGCGCGTCTGTGATAATAATTTAATCTACCTAAAATGTAGGCAGCATGATCTTATCAAGTATGTAAGGAAATAATACAATTATTTCAACACAAAGTACCGTATAACAAGATTTTTATAAATGAAGAATAATTCTATCGATTTGGTACATCATTATTACAAGAGTTCAATGTTTTGGTTATAGGCTAACACGCTATTTTGCTTGATTACGGTTTAAACATCTTCACCAAAACCTCGCACTCTTGCAATGAAGAAGCTGAAAATCCAACAAACTCTTCCTCTTTCAACAACCTATAGATTCCTCTCAAAGAAGTCATTAGCTGTCTACCAAGAGCTGTTAATAGTTTATCTAACAAAACAACAAACAAAAATTCCTCTTTTCAACCGGAATTTTACTGTTTAATCCGACCTTTCAATGTTTTCGCCCTTCTAGTCTTTTGTTAAATACCTTTTAAGTAATTTGATGTCAAACTAGAAATAGAAGCCACTCAATGACAAAAACGCAGACTTTGGGAAAGTAAATAATAATTTTCTGTCACATAATAATACAATTGAAGCTAAAGCTTTACTTACGGTATAGAAAGAGTAATATGTTCATGTTGGTGACACTGACAATCGAACGTTCTTCAGATAACGTAAACCTATTACAGACCCCATTTATAAAAGGCCTGACCCTTATAACTTGACAAAAGGAGTAGAACCAATACTTTTCTAGTAATATCGTATTACAGACCCTTTTGTCATACTAAAGATATTGCACTTTATCGCATGACAAAGACGGGGACCTTCACATTCAGTCGATATAAATACACGTTCTGCCGCGGTACTCAGTTTTCGTAACTCTGGCAGTCAAACTGAGGAAAGATATGAGACGAACTGCTCCTAAAAAACATTTCTCGTTAGTGGAAATCCAACCACCGTACAACGAACTGATTACTGAGTAGCTTGTTAACTACCCACTGGAAAACTGGAGAAATGTTACTCGCATCCATTACTGTAAGACATGCTCCGTGATCTTAATGTCATTATGAATTAGTAGAAGTTATTTTAACCAGATGTTTTGTTTACCAACTTTAATTACTTTACAAAAACTTCGCATTCATAGATTATGAACCTCATTGGAAAAGAGGAAGATCAACTGATCAAAATAGTGGAAAGTCTTTTGCTCTTTATGACGAACACACAGTATTTTAGCATATTTAAACAGTAAAGAAATGTCATTACCTTCCGTCTTTAAGTGTTTTCCCTCGGGATGACACTGCTACACATTTATACGAGGGGAAGTCAATAAGTTCATAAACGTGGTTATAAAAACAGAAGCCAATGGTTGTGATAAAACAAATATTTTTCATCATATTCTCCCGTGACCTCGATGCACTTTGCCCTTTTGTCTTAGACTGTCTATGCCTATGCGGTAGAAGTCTTCTGACTGGCCCCTCAGCCACGCCTCAGTAGCTGACTCGAATTCATCATCATCAGCAAATGTTCAAAGCAACATTGTTTAAGTGCAGCCTGTACAATATGACTCTTGTGCACTTGAGCGTTGTCACGTAGACTCCTGTTTTTGTAGTTTTAGGTGCTGTATAGTCTATAAGTATCACGCCCCTTGAATCCCAGAAAATGGTCGCCCTGATGTTGTTAGCAGAAGGCTGAGTTCTGAACTTCTAGGGTGCAAGAGAGTGCTTATTGCATTGCATGGAATTTTGCTTGGTTTCAGGATGAATCCACGTTTCATCCCCTGTACCCAGACCGGATTGAAGTAAAAGTTATTGGGGTCCTCATTGTAGATGTCCAAGAGCTCACCACTGGATTCAACTCGTCATCGATCTTGTGCATTTCAAATTTGTTGTTAACCATCTTGCAGACACCATGGACATGTGCTAGTGCTCATGAGAAGGCCCTGGACCCGTGCAACCATATCATCTGTAATGGCTTGCACAGACTCTGTTTAAACTCAGCTGACCATTTTGCAACAGCAGAATATTGACTGGCTTCTTTCCCATACACATCGGTCGCATTCACCCCTTCTTTCGTGAGAAAACTTGATAACCACTCGATGCTCAGTTTTGAACTTTCAATGATCACAGGAGGGTAATTGTGTTAAACAGGATGTAAATCTCATACAAATGATCGGAATGGGTTGTTTATGTCTTTGAGCTGTCGTCAGTTGGGCTATCTCAATAAAGACATCAACGATGATGTAAAGACATCAACGATGATGTCTTCAGGGGTTTAACAATACTCACTTCTATGAACTTAATGACTTGAACTTAATGACCTCGCGTGAACTCATTGACTGCTCCCCCTACGACGAAAACAGCTCATTATATACAAATTCAGAAAAGGTGAGGTTGGAATAAAACCAAGAGAGACAGATTGAAATCATTTAGAGATCTTTAACCAAGCATGTTTCTGTATAAATAAAGTCACATATTAGAGATTAAGTTGTAATATGCGAGCCTTTGGCTTAAGTTTTAAATAGCTTTTCAACTCAGAACAAATAGATTAAGCACATCAAAAGAATGAGTTGTGGTGAGGTGATGTGGGGTATAACGCAGTTTTTTAGAGTGTTATAGTGAAATCGAGGCTGCTGATATAATTGAAGGGAGAAAACATAACAACGCTACTATTTTACATGCATTAAACGAATTAAGATCAGGACAAGATAAAGAGTTAAAAATAGTAAAGGTTACTCGAGTTTGAATCACAAAAACTGTAGTAGGTACAGGTCTTTTTGCCCGCAGTTACGACAATGTATTCTCACTTTTATTTTAGTGTAACTCTTAGTATCTTACAACTATAGTTTTGTCTACTACACTCTGTAGTGTAATGTTCTTGTCGATTATTTTTGCTGGCGATGGTGATAAAAATGTTGAACCCCTTTCACGTAAAACAAAAAATGATTTAAGAGAGTTAGTTAGTAATTGTCATCATGTAACATGTCATCAATAATATTCAGTTGATTAACAGGTGGATGAAAGTTATCCAAAAGAGAGTGAATTTATCTAAGAGATCGAAAGGTCGAGGACACAGACGGAAAGAAAAGCAGAGTAAGAGGTAGACAACAGGTTTTTGAACGACTTAGATTAATTTTGGTCTGGTATCTATCCGTCGACCCGTCATTTTAATGTTCCCCTACCTAGAGCTGGCATAGCTGTCAGGGTCTCTGAATCACATATCACCACATCAGGATGCGGTATTAAGTCATCTGGAACAACCTCAAAATGAACATATGATTTCCTGGATAACAATTTCTATATTGTGAAGGTCACCATGTTTCCATTGGATCCAGAGGGGGTGCAGGGGGATCTAACAAGCTCTTAAAAGCAAGTTGTAACATTTGATGAAATTAAGGAAGAAACAAAATGATAAATCTATCAAAATTTAGATGAAGTATTGGCAAATCCTTTGGTAGCAAACAAGAGGATTTACTACTTCAAAAATACCTTGGATCACTGATAATTATGATTAACCAATTGCCATTTTCGGAAGCCAAAAAAAAAGAAGAATCTATCATTTATTAAATTGCTTCAAGTACTTGTAGGGGAAGAAGATGTGTCCAATTTAAAATGTTATGTGATAAGAAGATATCTCAATAAAAAGTTAATATCTTGCATAAACACATGTTGTGAAAACAGTTTAATAAATTGATAAGTGTTGATCTGTCTAACAAATCATTTCAATAGTTTACATAGGAAAAGGCGTAGTAATCAATAAGTG
The DNA here is from genome assembly GCA_921293015.1 of Phorcus lineatus. NCBI lineage: Eukaryota > Metazoa > Mollusca > Gastropoda > Trochida > Trochidae > Phorcus > Phorcus lineatus. Next base: position 50,622,762 of record OV121083.1, read on the forward strand.
TCCTCATAGTGACGATAAGGTAATACATAATCGATGTTAACTCTTCTTATGATGAAGCCATATCTTTTAAAAAGATACAAAAATAAAATGTTAGGGATTGAAAGATAAACAGTAACGCCAATCAAGTTAAGTTAGCTAGTTTTCTTCTTCCATTTTTTTAAGACAAAGGCTTTATACAAACATTGCTTTGGAAAGGCTTTAATATACTTGATATATGGTAACAATTTCATAATTTCAGAATATATATCGACTTAATAAAGAACATATGCTAACGTGAGTCCACCATTCAATTGTATTCATTGTATTCAAAGACGCATTCGTGCATACGCGATTACTGATAAGAGATTTGTAACCCTAGATACAGAATGTCATGGGTAAAACCCATCTCTTTTGTAATATGACTGACAGTTGGTACAGTGCCCAAAACATGCCGTACATTTGAATTACATTGTGACGTCATCCTATTGTTCTCACGCTCCATTAATTTTCAGTAATGGCGATTTGCATTTCAACTCCCCTTTTTGAACACTAAAGATAAATTTTTTTATTCATTTAAGTGAGTTAATTGAATAAGCTATAATTTGATTGCAATTTAAGTAGAAAACATTGCTTTGGAAAGGCTTTAATATACTCGATATATGGTAACTATTCTATAATTTCAGAATATATATCGACTTAAGAAAGAAGAGACGGTCCACCATGCAATTGTATTCATGTAAAAGACGCATTCGTGCATACGCAGTTACTGATAAGAGACTTGTATCCCTAGATATAGATAGTCAAGTGTACTGCGTAAACCCGTCTCTTTTGTAACATGAGAGACAGTTGGTACAGTGCCAGAAACATGTAGTATATTTGAATTGTACTTGTGACGTCATCTTATTGTTCTCACGCTCTATTAATTTTCACTAATGGAGATTTGCATTTCAACTCCCCTTTTGGAACACTAAAGATATTTTTTAAAATTCATTTTGAGTTAATTGAATAAGCTATGATTTGATTGCAATTAAAGTAGATTGATGATCTCATTACTTTCCATTCCTTATTAAAACAATGGTCTTAGCTCAATTATTTTTATGGAATGGTGAGTAAATACAACATTAAACTTTACCTATCGCCACGTCTGAGTGATATCGGTTCAATTGCGCCCTTTGCAGGATGTATTATATCTATTATTGCTGTCTCTCAACTCTTCTACTTCTACCTCTACTTTCTGTCTCAACTTTGTCTATAACATTGTACAGTTAGGTGATTTATCCTGAGAAATATAAAATATCCCCAAAAGGTCATTCAATACTTTAATTTGCAGCTACACTATCAAGCCATGAGAAGCTGGAAAAACCAAGGAAGGTATGACTTATAACATTCTAGTCTTTCCACGAACAGGGAAAACTGTAGAAGCATAGAGGAAGCGAAAACTCTGTAATATTATATTCTAAACTAATATCAAATAACATTAAAGAATGTTGCATATAAACGCCAACCATTTAGAGTAAGGTGTGTGTTTTAAACAAACAGAAGATGTTTTTTCCACATCTTTTCAAAGATATTTAAAAAAACATTATGATTTCTTTCCAAAGTCATGTTGTTCATTTAGTGATAAGAACATATTGCCCACACTTGCACACGCTCGTACGAAAGCAACTTTGAAACCTACAGAAAGATAACGTTGATTTAATAATTTGTAAATACATTTTTCTCTGACCAGGATCGAACATGGATTTGTAACTTATCAGCTTATCGTGTGCTCTAAATTTGACATTAATGAAAGTTGATGGGTATTAGTCACTGTTACATCAGCGTAGCTGTTTAAAGATGCCCATATTGGACCCTAGTATCCATCAGACCAAAAGCCTCGGATAGCTATATCAATATCAATGTCAATGAAATTACTCGCATCAGGCAATGGTGCCACTATCTAGATGAGAGATCATACGTCTGTCAAACACATTAACCACATCACATTGCTTACGACCTGCAGTACGTTACAATTAATAAAAACTTTTGGGCAGCCCTATTGATAAAGAATTTGATTTGGATTTATTTACAGAGATGACGTTGTTGCACACACACACACTCACGCACACCTACATCCACACACACCCACACGCGCACACACCTGCACACACACACACCCACACACACACACGCACGCACACACATACGCGTATTTGCTACAAAACGAGGTCCTAGTATCTGAACCATCAAAACGAGGACCCATAGTTGTGATTGAGATAGAGACATGATTTTTACATATATGAATCTCCTTGGGTCAACGATTTATATGATCACTTTGTTATCCGTGTAAGATGTCTGAATATTGATATAGTGTTTTTCTGATCTTGCATGACTTGTGAGGACTACAAAGTGAGGACCCTTCCCATCATGCACTGCGCTGAGTCCTCGGAATGAATAAGGTGTTGAATTGTGCAAGTCCTCTCTTTGAAGGAAAGTCAAGAATTCTTGACGAAAGCAGACAAAAACTAATTGAACATTTGATAGTAATAAAGTTTTCCCTACATTGAGCAACATCTTGACATATACAATCAATTCATGCTTAAATTTATGTGAATTTATTTGAAAATACTTCACGTTACAGATCACATTTTAAATAATTTTGAACAGAGTGAAGGCAAATAGGTCTGATTAGATGTCATGATTCTGAAGATGTAAGTGTTGGTTTGTCTCTCCGATGACCTTCATGTCACTGTTCTAAGACTTTTATTTTCATTGCATATTTTGATGTATTGATTGTGTCTACCTAACTACAGGTTTTCCGTTAATTTTTATGTATAGTAAAGTATGATTTTATTCCATCTCTCCGGCGACCTTTATGTGACTGTATTATTGAGATGAGATTGCATCTTTCTGAGGACCTGTGTGTGTATGTTGTAAATAGTAACTCCAGTCTATGAAAATTAATATTCTATCTTTCTGAGGACCTGTCTATTTTGTTTTGACAGCGTTTGAACAGATAATTCACTTTAATCTATCTGAGGACCTGTATGATTTTTAAGTGGTAATTCTTTATCAATCTTTCCAAAGACTTCTCTATGATAACTTTATGAGAGTAAATTCGATACCATCATTCTGATGACCTGTGTGTATACTTTGTAAATGGTAAGTCTATTCCACTCTAACTCTATTTCCGAGGACTATGGCAGTAAATTGTAGATCTTTTCAATTCTTCCGAGGAGCTATGTGTGAAAGCTTTATGAGATTAAATTCTATACCATCATTATGAGGACCTGTGTGTGTATGCTTCGTAAATGGTAGCCCTGTTCCATCTTTCCGAGGACTTGTGTGTGCCAGCTTTATGAGAGTTGATTCTATACCATCATTGTGGGGACCTTTATGTGTATGGTTTGTAAATGGTAGCCCTGTTCCATCATTCCGAGGACTTGTGTGTGACAGCTGTATGAGAGATGATTGTATACCATCATTGTGGGGACCTGTGTGTGTATCCTTTGTAAATGGTAAATCTATTCCATTATTTCGAGGACTTGTGTGTGTCAGCTTTATGAGATTTAATTCTATCCCACCGTTCTGAGGACCTGTGTGTGTATGCTTCGTAAATGGTAGCCCTGTTCCATCATTTCGAAGACTTGTGTGTGACAGCTGTGTGGGAGATGATTCTATACCATCATTGTGGGGACCTGTGTGTGTATGGTTTGTAAATGGTAGCACTGTTCCATCTTTCCGAGGACTTGTGTGTGACAGCTGTATGGGAGATGATTCTATACCATCATTGTGGGGACGTGTGTGTATGCTTTGTAAATGGTAACTCTATTCCATTATTTCGAGGACTTGTGTATAAAAGCTTAATGAGATTTAATTCTATACCATCATTCTGAGGACCTGTGTGTGTATGCTTTGTAAATGGTAGCCCTGTTCCATCTTTCCGAGGACTTGTGTGTGACTGGTGTATGAGAGTTGATTCTATACCATCATTTTGAGGACCTGTGTGTCTGCTTTGTAAATTATGATTCTATTTCACCATTCTCTCATAAACTCTGTGTGATAGCTTTATAAGAGTAAATTTCATCCTATCTATCTGACGATATGTGTGTATGCTTTGTAAATGGTAGCTCTGTTCCATCATTCCGAGGACTTGTGTGTGACAGCTGTATGGGAGTTGATTCTATACCATCATTGTGGGGACCTGTGTTTTTATGCTATGTAAATGGTAGACTTTTCCATCATTCCGAGGACTTGTGTGTGACCGGTGTATGAGAGTTGATTCTATACCATCATTCTGAGGACCTGTGTTTTTATGCTATGTAAATGGTAACTCTATTCCATCTTTCCAAGAACCTGTGTGTGACAATATTACGTGGGTTAATTCTATACCAAAAATTATTTGTACGAGCTATACAACATAGAACACCCTCTCATTAGTATGTAATTTAAATATTATTTACATCCTTTATACATGAAGGACAAAATATAACAAAATCAAATAGCAAACACGAAACATACTTTCTAGCGACTTGTGTAAACACTTTTAAACTTTCTTCGATATTCACGATGGATATAATTACGAGAATGAAAATCATCTAAACACATCTAATTTTTTAACAGATTCTTTTATGTTACCGTATATTGGGCCTGTATTCAATCTGATATAAGGAAGGGGTTTATTTCCTCCAATGTGGTCAATTGTTATAACAGTTCCTATAAATAAGGGACGTGACAATACATTCAGAAATTGTCACTGTAATGCACATGTGCAACAACAAGTAATAACAAATAAATTAAAAAAAGAGGTTACATTAATTGTGTCGAGAATTATAGAGGCATCACTAAGGTATATTCATCTTCACTGCAATTATAAATCACAGAATGATTCTGTGTGAAAACAATGGATGATATGTTTATACTTCAGTCATATTTAAAGATTTTCTTATTCTTTAGAAGAGGATAATTTTACCAATTACTTATTTCTCTAAATGATGAATCTTGCAAAGGCACATATTAAAGAACTAAGACCGGATGAATTGAGTAGCAGAATGTCAAAATTATGGAACAGCATCCCAGAAAATATCGAATTACTATTTAGGAATAAAATAAATGACAAGGATGCATATTATTTACATTTATATAAATGAATAAACGATACAAATGAAAAATAACTTCAGAAATGGTATCCAGCTATATCCAGATGACAATAACTCTTATTTCAAGTAAAATGGTAGATTACCAGGAACAATTTTGGGAACTAGAGAGTTATCGTGAACGGTCAAATAAGAATAAAACAAAAAGGAATTACTTTCAAGAAAGAAAGTATATTAACTCAGATGTCACAAAGGCCTTAAATTTGGTGATATCGTCATTTCAACCTAATAGAGAGAGAAAGTGCATGTGCTGGCATGTAGAAATATGTCTTTGAGGTACAAATGAATACACCATCTACAATATAATAAGGGTTATGTGGATGGTTTCCTCTAATTTCACAAGTTAAAATAATCAAATACCTGTTAGACTTTTTGACCTTTTGGCTTCTTATCGTTTACAAATATTAATTGTTATGAAATAACAGTCTTAACAAATATGGACACAAGAATTGGATAACCTATTATTCACGAGAGGTTTTTAACAAGCGTTTTACTACATATGAACAAAGACTAATAGACATTTACCAACATAACTGACTGAATAGACTTTCCCTTTTTCACCATATGTGACTTATATTTAGCTTTAGGAATATACATTCAACCGAGCATTATTATTCATGTGTTACTGTAAATGTTTTAGTGTTAGTTTACCCCGCTTCTGATGTTTATGACATGAATGATGTTTCAGAAAACGAGTATGATTGTTTGCTCGTATGCCCATCATATGATAACATACGTAGAAACTTTATAAATAAATTTATTTTGACCATCCCTTCATTGACAAGTTCTAATCTTTTTCGAATTGTAAAGCAATGCCGAATTTGACAATCAGATATAAAAGACCTAGTATATCACAACCGTTCTTTCAAAAATCATATAATTTTCAATCAATGAAAAGGGACGAGAAATTATCACAATTATTTCCGCAAGAGCAACTTGCATTATCAATACTGAAACTGAATAGGAATAGATCATTATTCAAGAGAGAGCGAGTTTATTCAGTGAAGGTGCCATAGGCACACTATACATAACATTTACAGCATTTTACATTAGAGCACGATGATACATTATCAAGACGTCACTCTCAGCTAGTTAGTAACAACAATTGATAAGAATTTACTTCTTTTTTTTGTACATCGCAAGAGATGAGTATTTTGTGAGGCAATAAATGACAGAAATATTTTTTGATACAAACTTTTGGGCTAGTTTACATTCAGAAAGATATGATCGGAAGTATTTTAGGAAATATTCATTTCTTAGAACGGGCATTCTTTACAAAAGTGGAATTCGTTTTCAGTTATCAATATAAGGTATAACAAAAAGCGGGCAAAGGAGGTCGTCCCTTTTAAGACCTATATTATTATCTTATTCAACTCTCAAAATGTAATTAGAGCAGCAAAACCTACTAAGAAAAATACGAAACTGTCTAACACTGACATTACAAACATAAAACTCAAACTCTAAACATGATTTCAGCCACGATAGAAATTAAGTTTTAACACCAGATTAATATCCGATGACCACAAATGATTCTCTATGTCTTTGCTTAAACAGTTCTTTAAAAAAGGGAAATGTGTCCGATTCAGTCATTAGATAAGAGAGATTACACTATTTAAACCCAACATTCTAAACCATATTTATCCAGACAATATTGATAATTGATACTTTTTTAAATATTGTATTTTTGTACTGTAGTTTGAGACAAAATTCGAGCCAAAATGTTAGGTATATTTCTAGAAAAACACAAAATCCGCTTATATGACCTTTCAAGCACATTTAAAATTAGTGAGTACTAGATATCACTTCGAAAGAAGTACTAATGACAGAATTTAACCTCAAATATATGATATAACATCTACCAGTTGACTCTTAAAATTTCAAACCGACGATTTGAGAATATTAATACTTTCAATACCTGTTCAGCCAAAGTTTTCTGTGTTACATACCATGATGTATAAGAAGGAAATATGGTCACCCAGGTGTTTATGAGATGGAACGATTGGAATAAAATGGTCATCATTTAGGTACGATAATACCATATATCTATTACCATTCTTACTGCTTCAGATAACAGCTGCCTTTTACCTGGTTTGCCTGATATTGAGCACACCAACCCTTACCTTGCACGCATATTAAAAATTCTACCATGTTCATGGCACAACAAAAGAAACCGTTCATAAGATTCCGTAAAATTCCCTAAATAATAAGAGATCAAATAATTAGAAAACCTTCACATTTCAGTTTTATATTAGATTCACGATGCCTTTCTTTGTGTTGTAAGGGGGCACCCCTTCCCAAATTGTTGTCCCAAAGCTTCTGAGGCAGATGTGTTTTCAGCTATTTCATTGAAAAACAATTAAGTAAACAAACATCATATCAGTCAACGGATTACTATGCCGAAAATGCTGATTCAGCCAAATACAGTTTTATTTAAAAATCACCCAATGAGCGACGACCCTGTATTACATGCATTGCAAAATACAATTCACTATTGATTATCTAAATACATTTTATCATGAATTAAATTGTTTTTGAAATATGAACAATCATTAAATAACTATAAGACGCTTCAGAGATTTTTCCCTTTCACTTTAGCACGTAAAACTTTAAGTTTGTAAAAAAATTGGCGAATTCAGAAAAATACCCAACAAGAGAGGTAATAAGGCAACCATTGCTAGTCACTTGTCGACAGCATGGTGGTCGTGGCAATTAAGTAACAGAGAGGATGAACAGTTATCTTGGCATGTCCAAAATACCAGCAGCATCGCCCTGACCTCATCTCGTCCACAGGTCAAACAGATGTGGAACAGATGTCTGAGTGTCGAAACGTTAACTCCGCAATTACAGTTATTCATACAGTAATAGTTCAACGGGGTGTCCGTTCTTTTGTTTTTGTGCATAATTAACCATTGGAATCTTTGTTCAACTACCATTTTAGAATAATAAAACATATTTAGACCGAATACCAACAAAGGGACAATATTGTAAGTACTCTGACAGATTTCACTAGGACACCCATGTACAAACTTTACTATTTAACTATTTTGTCTTTAAATAGTGAAATAGTAAAATGTCTGTTAGACCAAATATCATCTATATTCACACTTGTTTCTGAAAAGTCATTGACATACTTCATCGGAAAATAATATTTATGTAATATATTCATAAGTGATATCTTAAGACGTAACAAAACATTACAGTGTCGGGATGACAACCTGATTCAAATTAAGATACAGACGTCGACCTTTTACAGATAAAACATAATCATTATATATGATTAATGTCACCTATGTTGTGCTATACGTGTTCTAAAACAAAACATGCACGACTTCTATGTACAGGGTGAGTGCAGGTGAGTTACATAAGTAACTTAACTATTATTCATTATCAGGTTGAAAGAAGACATCGATCATTCAGGCAAGACGAGACAAGAATATACAATCAAATGTTGAAACGAATATTGTCAATTATTGTGTAAAACATTATATATTGAACATCAATGAAGAGATTGAATAAATTAATATCATGGATGAAAGAACAATAAATGATCAAACTATTTCTTAGACTAAATTTATTCTAGCCTAGCTACATGTACTCCATTTATCTCGGCAATGCTTCATAGGTCAGTATCCTCTGAAATATTTTTGTTGTAATTTATCCAAAAGGTTTAAACATGTCCAATATCTGACATGAAACAGAAACGGATTGGTAAAATATACAAGGGTAATGCCTTTCCATGAATAATATATCAATTTCTACGACAATTTCACCTTTGGCTTGTGAATGTAGGAAGAAACTATCAAGTTTGTTATTCGCTATGTTCTCCCCGATTATTTTAACTCAAAATTGAAACCATGAAACCATTTCTGAATTCTCTATTGATAACAAAGAACATAATTCTTATTCCGTTTCCTTTGTCCATAGCACTTGGATATCAATGCAATTTACATAACTCTAGTAACTGATAGTTTTTTTGTACGAACAGGTATAAAATCGGATTTCAGTTTATTCATGGTCTTATGTTCTCTAGCGAACCTATATGGCCATAGTTATAATTCCAGTTTACACACACTTATAATAAACAACATGTCAGAGAAATGTTGGCTTAAGACAATTTTGTAGTATAAGTCCTTTTCCGTTTTCAAAGTTGATAAATTAATTTGCTTCTATGATTCAAGGTAGGTCTTCTCATGGCGTTCAGTTACACCCCTATTTCACGGAATTATCCTTACTGTTTGCCGACGATATGATACTATTTCGACCAGTATTGTCGGACTATACAGCCACTTTAACTGAATAAGAACGTTATTTTGATGTTGCAGGGTTAACTATTAATATGGAAAAAACTAAAGTAATAGTATTAAAAAACGGACGTATGTAGCGAAACGAAAGGTGGTAAAATAAAGGTCAGACGCTTTTTGTTACGAAACCATATCTTGGAGTGTATTTTTCAAATCGTCTTTACGTAGCACATGCACTCTATTGTTCAACTCAGCCCAAAAAGGTACTCAGTTGGGAATTTTTAAAGTATACTGACAAATTTTAGATATTGATTTCAAATCATTTTCCAAAATATATGATTCAGAAAATTCTTCCGATCTTATTGTATGAGTCAGAGCTGCGGGGATTTAACAATTTTGAGGTTATTGAGAAAATACACTTAAATGCTTTTTAAAGATTTCTGGGAGTGAAGGCAAACAACCCTTATAATATGGTATTCGAATAATGCGGAAGATTTCCCATTCATAATTTTGCTAAAGCAAGAATGGTACAATTTTGGATGTGTCTTTTTAATATGCCCTCTTATAAATATCCACGGCTGTATTACGATATGATTCAGCTTTTAAGAAAGACGAATTGAGTCTTAAACATTCAGGAGCTATTAGATACCAATGGATATGGGGATATATAGCAGAGTCAAGATGTTAATTTCCATTCAAATTATGTCAATACTGTTAAACAGAGACTGAAAGGGGTGGGCTACGTCACTGTCACTTTCAAACATTTTTTTCACTACAGAATGTTTAAATCTTTGTTATACATTGAGTATTATTTGAGTTACTTGAATATAAGTAAATTCCTGAATGCAATCTGCACGCTTTAGCAAAAGAGACTGGAAGATATTATAACATAGCAACAGAAGAACGAATGTGTAATCTTAATTGTTTGGAAGACGAATATCCTTTCTTTTCTATGATGACGTGATAAAAAGCCATATCCCTCAATACTATTTTATACATTCAAATAGGTTAAAAATCTCTCTTCTGCTAAATAATGATGATGCTATTCTTATCCTCAAATTATCAACTTGTATTTATCATTGAAAGAATTATGAATGAATTATCAGATTGCATTGAATAGTTTATTTACCGATTATACGTTTCTATATCGGATGAATTATGATAACATATATCTATATAAATTTATGACTGTATGATACGTTTGACATGAACATGTATAAGAATGTTATCCCTGTGAAGATATTTTGACATGACAATACCTTTTACATTTGTATCATGTTTGTACTGTAGGCCTGTGAATAAGGTGCTGTGGAAAAATGTTCTATACATGTAGATATCGTTTTATGGATTTGTGTTTAATAGAAAGAAACTAAATTTTATTTGTCTCCAGTTTCATTTTTGCCAAATATTGAATGAGCCTATAAGACCTAATGGTAAACAGAGGCAGGAAAATGTCCATTCCTGAGTATGGCTGATTATGTCCTTTATTTAATTCTACATTAGAAGCCGAAGTTAATTTCACGTTTGACTGTCCCTTTTATGCAGATGTGCGCTACAATTCCCCCCCCCCCCCCTCAAAGTTATCTATCGAAACCCTAACTTTTATCATTTACCTGGAAAGTAACAACTGAAATGCATCATCATTACGTTATCTAGCTCTTTATGTTAAACTTGAACTCGCAAAGAGCACCTACAATGACTCATTTTGTAATGTATATTCCTGTACAATTATTTTTTAACTTTGAATTTAACCCTCCTCTTTCCATCTTTCCATAATACATCTTTGATGGATAGATAACACTACACCCCTTTAGGATGTTTACCTGTATTTTGAACTTGTATACTTCTTATTGCTTATTTCCAACCGACCTGACTGAAAATATTTAATATTTTCATGTTCAAAATGTGCAGACAATATGTGTAGTTGTCGCAATGAAGTGAATCTAATACAGGTACATGTATGATACATAGATTACACTAAAGTGAGAGGGTAGAAACTACAGCAGTAAGCTTAGGGAATTTATTATCATACCTCAAGGGCCCGTTGCTTTAAGGACGAAGTATATCTCATCTCTCTGAGTTTAATTTAAAATGTCTTAGCAGTCCAGTGTATTGGCATATTTTAGCAGTAAAGAGCAATCTGGGTCTTCAACCGTTGATTGAATATTGAAAGTATATACATGTAGGTACATATAAGCTATATACAGATTATAGTTTCATGATAGATGAGTGGAAAAGATACTCTTTTTTTATTAACTTGTGATAGTACTAGTTATGTGAACTGTCACAACTTCTAATTATGACACCGTCCATTTATCGTATATCCTCATTTTATCACACAGGGTATGTAAGGCCTGTAACAAAAGATAAAAAATATACTGTGTTGTTTTCCTGCTTATTGATCTTGTATACAATACTTATTCTTGTTGTTAATAACTAACTAACCGGACTGAAACTATTTCATATTTCCAAATTGACATACAACATGTAATGTTATGGCAATGCAGCGATTCAATTTCATGTTTGATACAAACATCACACGATTTGTTGCATAACAAAACATTATCTTTGTTTTTAGAAACCGGTCATAATGTAGCAAAGATTTAGAATATGTCATTTTAATTCAACAAGAAGTGTGCATAAGTGTGAATAACCGCAACATAACAACGCTAGTTTATATTTAATGTGTAATGACTCAAAAGCAAAGCTCTAACAAAAACAAAAACTGGGCGGCACATGGCAGTGATGTAGTACTGATATCGATTACGTCATTGACTAGATAAGTACAGATTTGAAAATACATTAAGGTATAAAAAATGTCTCAATGGATTTGTTAGAAAGTACTACCATAGAATTACCAAAACTGTGTTGTTATTGAAGTAATAATAAATACAAAAATAACTAATATGTATGGTAACACCATAACGTACATTGAATTTAAAACTTAACCAATAGGCTACTAATTATTTTCAATAAAGCCATAAAATTGTCTTTACATTTGAGTACTCTCAAAGAGATCGACTTCAATTCTCCGACCACATTGTACCCGAAGCAAGTTTATAGGGATGGCATAGACTTGGTTTAAACAGCTATAATGTTGTATTCCCTGTTTTCTGGTCAATAGGGAAATACGATGATATAGCAACAATGACCAGATAAGAAAGCTTAGTTCAGGAGGCTGCTACTACTACCACTGTTCCTCGATGTTGACAGCGGGGGGTCAGAAATTTACAAGGGGGTCAGTGAAAGTGACTGTCAGTCATTCGGCTTATCTGATGACCCCGTCTTCATTTAATGCTGTAACTAATTGATAGCAGCTGGGGTATGTTCCCAATGTAACTGGTTCTGTTGGACTACTGTTGGAATACTTGAAAACTAACTTCTCAACTCATCCTATCTTAGATTAATGTGTTGTTTTGTAAACAATGCAACAATATTTTGTTCATTATACCACTCTCATACTCATGTTAAAGCTTTTTAAAAGTAAAATTTTATTTCAAATGAAGTCACAGTTTTTGCAATTAAATGAAGTGAATCCAGTTATCTATTTCCTACGACGCCGTTATTGTAAGGGATTAAAATTCTGGTTTTCTTTCTTCTTATCTTCGTATTTAGTAATATAATCTTGAAAGCGATGACTTAACCCCAAATCACTCACACACATATGATAAATAATATCATAAATAATGTAAAGCCTTTTGTCATCTTTTTGTTAATTACTTCATATGACGAGTAAAACACATTCTATTTTTCTATTTTCATCGGTATATTTTCTTCCCATATTCGAACTTTAGTATTTTATAAAACATATAGGTAATATAAACAATAACCAACTCGTGACGGGAATGACAGATTATCTTTCCCTCGTTATATTAATTGTGTAATTCTCTCGCCAAAGCTCGAGAATTACGAAATTAATATATCTCGGGAAAGATAATCTGTCATTCCCCGTCACTCGTTAGTTATTGTCTATATCAGTAGTAGTGCTATAACAGTTTTAAGAATAAATAATGTTGCCGATATATTTTAACTTACTGATGCTGAAAAATCATTATTTTCACAATGATGAAAATCAAAATGCTTTTTTTTTACATTATATCATATAAGGGTTAACAATTCAACACCAAGCAGATCCTCGTAGAAACATCGTTGCCTATTGCTTAGAAGTCAGTTTTGTCATTTACTCAGTCGTATTCAGCTTATTTTACAAAGTTTATATTTAATCTAATGTTGAAATTTACTGCTTCCATAACAAGAATGTAGTTATGTTAATACCTTAGACGAGGAACTCTCTGAACTCAATTAAGCCTCTATAAAAACTAGAAAAAGTATTCTCTGTTCTGTTTGGGTGTCAAAGCTTTAAAGTCTGCAGGTGAAATGTGGTCACCATTTCCCTTTTTAACCCTCTTTGCTCGTAAACTCTGAATAATGATTTTATACCATTTTTCATATTAGTATCTTGTAGCTCCTTATAAAGTGGCTCAAGGAATATATATATACTGTCTACCCTAGCTGGTTCAAGCGTTTCTCACATTGAGCAATAAACTTTGTAGAATTAATTCAGCCTAACTGTTATCCCCTTGTACTTTAGATATTGTTAATTTTTAACTTAATCCTTACTAAATGAGTTACGATTGTAGCTTGGAATGAAATGTTCTTGTACGTATACTTTTGTATAATATGTTGTACACAGTTATAAAGCGGGGACAATCTTGGATCCCTTAGTCTTGTTGTTCTTGTTCAGCAGTCATTAGTTGCGCAATGTCATTACAGACAACATGTGTGGTAGTCTTCAATGAAGTCGATAACGCACCATGAAATGGCCGCTAACACAGCGCACAATTTAATGGTTTGGGGATGGACCTGACAGAAAACACAGCAATTTAGACATATGATTAGGAAAATTAGATTCCCATAATTAGGAAATAAAACTTAGTGATAATCGCTTGGATTTCAAGAACTATATTTCCTATATTTTATGGATTATTGTTGTGCGACGATGCACCTTGATGGTCTAAATGTTAATTTCTCTTATGCTCTATTTCATTCCAATGAATTCAAACATAAGAAGGATGAGCATAGATCATGGATATATTTTGGTCAAGCAAGCCTGTAGAACGAGCACTTATATGAGAGGAATGGCTTTAGATAACGGAGACTCTGATTGGTCAATGTCACGATGAATCTCATTGGTTAACTAGCTAAGCACATTTCCAGTCTCGCTTAACATGGGGAGTAAAATGTGTATAGCACATAGTAAGTGTGCTAAAATACACGTAAAACACCCCGAAACGAGGACTTATCTAATATTGCTTAAAAAGCCGTTTTACATATCACTGATGTAAAAAATAACATAACAATGTGAGGACTAGAGTGCAAGTCCTCGGATTCGTAAACGTCCTCGGTTCGTTGGTGTGCTTTCAATAGTAGGTCCTCGCAATGTTGTAAAAACACACACACCCACACCCACACACACACACACCCACATACATTCACACACACACTCACGCATACACAAAGATTTCTTTGTTTTCGAAGCTTCCTTAGGTCGTGCTACCGCTATTGCTTCTAAACTCACAAGCAGCGTCCCTTACTGTAGCGTCCTTTACCAGAATCTCATTACTTGAAAACCCTTCGAACAGGATTGTTTTTTTAGCTCATTGTTATTCTTTTCAGATGGGTCAGAGAGAAAAGTGTCTTTTTTTTCTATTCATCGGTTCCCATATTGTGGCTCAAATGTTATATGTATTTCCTAACTCGTATCAAGCCGTTATATCTAGTTAATGTTTTATAACAAGACTGAAGGGCCAGTAATTGAAGTACAGGTATACAAAAATCGAAGGGGTGATTGAACTGGTATCAGAACATATAGGAAATAGTGACCAAGGATGGTTTCAATGGTGAATGTTCAAAATAAAATATTCATTGAAACTACCATGTAAACACACTCGAAACGTTCTCAACTATTGATATTTCCATTTGAAACATACAATGAACACACTTTCCCTTAACGAGTAAAAACATAGGCCTGCAAGTCAAAACACAGAGAACCTCCGATAATCTTGGCGTGAATGTGAATTATTACCTGAGAGACCGATATGAGTTAACTCCCCTATCTACCTATCTACCTACCAACTATCAACTCTGTACCGAGTTGTAGAGATTAAATATAGGTTATATTTCACAATGATCCTGAATACATTATAAGGGAGATAAATCTTTGAAGACTTTCACACTGTTTCACAAACCATATGACATAAATATTTCCTGTTACGAGCAGATGATATGTTATTTCATTGATAAGTTCTGTTTCTTTCCAAAATAAAGTTATGAATTGACTTTTTACGATCAAATGGTAAAGTGTCCAAATGGTAAAGTGTTGCAAATACTTAGGCATGAAAAAGCTTTACCGAGATTGTAAAGATAGGTCATAGGTGACTCGTCTACGTTAGCTGCTTTTAATTTATTCCGCCAAAATTGATAATACCTTCACTGATTAAAGAAGACAGGAAATTGATTTTCTTTGTGCTATTTTCCGTGCTTTATGATTGATTCGTACATTATCTGTAGGTATAGAGTCATACATTTAAAGTTGAAAACGGGTCCTTGTCGGATAATGAAAATCTGAAAAAGGTTCCTAGGTCCAAAATTCAAAAGAAGGTGACGTGTTTCGAGGGCGTCAAACCAACATGAAGCAGAAATTAACTGTTATCGAAAGTTTGTATTATTGCGTGTGAACTCAAATATGAAAATATCATTAAACTGGTATTCATGTAAGTTCCACTTATAAGCAATCATCATTCAAAAATATATTCCTATCACATACTTAATTGTTATATTTTTGAAACTGTTGTAGTACACCTGGCAGGGATGCATGCATTACTGGGGTCCAAAATACAAAAACTTTAATTTCTACATTATCGTTGTCATTTAGAGATATTTTTTGTAAATAACAGAAGATATATCATTATGTTTACCAATGTTATCTTTTCTTTATACAAAATTGTTTTTTCAAATATTTATTTGTTGATGTTTCCTGCCCCTCCCTGTCCCTTTTAGGATTTTAAAATATCCCGCCTGTGCATGTATGTAATGTAAAAAATTACCCCTTCACAATATGATCTAAGATTTGACAATAAAATATTTTGGTGAAAAATTCAAATTTTCTAAAAATGATGATGTTACATAGGAACTCGTAGAGGAACGAACTGTTGTCCAGCAGCTGTAAGATTGATCAACAATGACTTATATGGTCCTTGTAATGCATTCAATTGGATCATTTTTCTTTGGTACTCAAGCCAAATCACGAAGATGAGGCATGAAGCTTCGCATTTATTGGTGTTTTGATTATGTCACATTTATTGTCTTCAGAGGGTCAAAACATCTCATTAATAAAGTCGATCATCTGTAGTTGTAGAGAAACCAATCAAGTATCAATCATAAACCACTTTTATGTTAATACATTCCAATCATTTGTGGTAGGGAAATGAATAAGTATAGCTTAACTGAATTTTTTAAACTAGAAATTATCAATTTATTAATTATTAATTGGTAATTGGTAAAATAACAATGGTAACATTTATCTTCGATAACGTGAGACTACTTTATTTACCGCCGCTTCAAAGGACACTTTTGTACATATGGGTTTTTTATGTTTAAGTTATTCTTAAAGTTTCAGAAGAAAATAGTCTTCATTCAACGTGCTATAAATAAAAAACAATAAAGCTTTTAATTGTGTTCTGGTATCGCATTTTTTTATACTTGGGATAATGGGATTTGTTTACATAGTAAGTTAAAGATGTACACTCAACACAAAGTGTGTATCAATCTCATTAAAATAAGATCATAATTATGCTCCACTACATGTACATGTACGTTACACAAATTGTATCGTAGATCTTAATTTGTTGAGATTGTGTGTTCATATGCTCTGTTCAAACATTTCTGAATACTTTTCATGATTATGTTTCTTTGTGCCAAAACCTGTAATAAAGACACCTTAATCTGAACATTCTTGAGTATAGTACTTCAACGTTCATTAACATTTCTCCACTGAATATATGATAGAAAATGAAACCTTATGATAACATTCTTGTTGAACATCAGTGACTTGTCAAAATCCATATCCAGCAGTCCAAAGGTGACTGAAGATGTACAGTTAAAATAACACCCCCTTAATCATTTGTTTCAGATATAAAAGAAGTTGTTTTTAGGGTCATTTCTTACTAAAAATATAAAAATAAAACAGGGCTACAGATAAGGGTCGTAAACGCGTAATGTACGCCTATAAAATTACTAAGTACGGCCCTAAAATAAATTCCATGCGTATCATGTACGCACATACATGCCTGTTTACGCTTGGACATTCATTTCCATGCGTATCCTATTTCTAAATTTATCAAGGATGTTCTGATTCATGAATATAATAATTTCATGTTCACGTTCATTTGACAAACAATTATCGATTGTTGATACCTTGTAAAATGTACTTCTAGAATTATGTACAGCTTCGCTAGTTTCCGTGGGTAATACATTGGCGATTTCATTGGTTGATTACAACACTTTACACCTTCGGGTAGCTCCGCTATATGCAAATCACATTCCAGCCTCTAAGCGAAGCAACAAACACTCATTATCATACAAAAAAACTAATCGAAAAATTGTGCTGATTGCGTTTTACTTTTATCTCGGAGAAACGTATGTCACGGTATTTGTTTTGAAACGCTAACTAACTAAAATCAGAGTATTGGAATAATTTGGCATGAGGCAACTTAACTGTTTAATTTAAAAAATGATTCGCTCATTGGAGTTTTAAAAAGCACAACAACACCCAAAAGGTATTATTCATAACAAATTTGAAGTTTATTAATGATATAGTTTTTGAGAAATTCTCCGGAAAAGAAACAAAGTTGCATCATTTGGCTGATTTGGTCAACATTTCAAAATTATTGACACCCTTCAGTCTTAAGGCATATCAACAGCCCAAAGGTAACATTATTACCAATTTGCAGTTAGCAAGTAATATTGTTTCTGAGAAATGCATTTTGGAAGCACTGACAGACAGATGGATGGACGGATAGTGGAGCCCCACTGACAAAGTCGTAAATGGAATATAGTAATTCCATAATGCACTTTGATTGCAACAAATCAAGATTTTGTGTATTGCTAGTACAGAAACATCTCCACTTGTAAGAGAGTGTAATGGGGAATAATGACTTAAGTAATATACCGGTAAAGAATATGATTTAAGTCATAGCCTCGTCTGGACAAGGCAAATATTTACAGGTGCAAGGCAAAAAGTTCATCGCTTACAATAATATTTCCTCTCTTGCAATAATTTTTAACTTTTGTGAGCCTCCTAGCCTTCAATATTGAAAACTTAAAGAACAGTAGTTCTAGCAACTTTACCACTTGCCCTAAAGTGACCAGTACTTAGAATTCCCACAATATATCTTACTACAATGTCTGTAACTCTTGATAATATTCGTTGAGGAATAAATAACACACGGAACAACAAAATTAAGTCTGTTTATTTCTATTCGAATTCTTATTTCTAATATTTATTCGAATTGTCTTACGTCAAAATTATAGTAGCCCGTGGTTTGGCAAAGAGCCTAATAAGGGTGGGAAGTACAACTCAATATATATAACATATGTGATATGTTAAATCTATTATTATGCATTTTGTGTATTTCGTGTCTCATAAGCCATATGGCTGGATGCTATATTTTACTGTTTTTAATGTGGCAATACTATATGTATAGCATGTGACACTTGAATAAAACATATTTTCTCTTATTTTATAATACAGCGACGAAACAGCCTTCTAATGGAAAGAGAAGAATAAACGGCTGTTGGCGATATTTCTGCCCTCAACCAATGATACGATCGAGTTATTTCATGAAGGAAATGAAGCCAAAAAATAAAACAAATTGTTAAACTAAGTTGCTTGCAATGGGTTTTTGTCTTTGAAACCAAATATGGCAACGTGATCATTGTTTGGCATTTCCATGAACAGTTCACCACAATGAAAACTCTCAAAGTTCAATAGTTTTTTTATACAAATCATATTGTATTTAGAACTATATTATTAATGAAAGATTCGCTGTTCGACTTTATCCATGAAAGACGATATATGTAAGTAAATGACATCATATGAGAATGTCACTGTTTAAATGTGTAACATTGTGTTACTGTCACGGTGTAACGAAATCTAAACTCCGACGACACCCGTTTATCTGGCAGAAGGATAAGAAAATAAGATAATCAAGCCACTAATAGTAGAGAGAAGCACTGAGTGAATCAAGTGATTTATTTGCAGTCTAAACAAGACGATAACCGGGTACAACAACAAGCTACCCGTGACAACTCAACAGGAGTTAACAACTAATTAAGGAAGTCAACGACACATGAATAAACAAATAGACAAGCTGTAGGGAATCACTCTAGCATACCCCCAGACGTTGTAACAACAAGATAAGCTAATGGCCGTCTTAACGAGATAGCATCAATCAGACAAATCAACACTTGGGGGGTGGACTAAAAATAGGGATGAATAAACAACAAGCACACAGTACTTTAGATGATCCCTAATCACTACTTGAGTGAGTAAACAAATAAGAACACTAGTTGGGGTATAGTAGAACTTATATAATAATGGGAGGGAAAGGTAAGGTTAAAACTGTAAGTCTTTAAAGGAAGTAATCACATACTCCAAAAAAGGTACAGAGAAAATAAAGGAATATAAACCTCACCAATTCACTTCCAACGTCCAAGGGTCCACCCGTGACCACTCCCCGCAAGGATCAAGTCACGACTCCCAGTACCAGAGCTTAGCTCGCTATTTATAGGCTCCGTTCCGACGTCGGAGAAAGCCATCTAGTACCCCAGGAGGAGATAGTAGCTTAGCTTAAGGATAACACGAAGTTGTGTTTCTTTGCGAAACTAAATTAACCCTAGCTCCATAAATATTTAAGTTATGGAGCCCTACAATGGCTTATTGTAAAGGGCGCAATCTCCTCTACAAGTAGATATAAATATATATAACATGAGCATTGGCATATTAATGCTACATGTAAAAAGGCTGATAAATGGTGCATGAAAATGACATTTGAACATATAAAAATAGCCACAGTCGGCGAATAAAGACATGAATGATAAAAATGGATACATGAATGTAACGTACATAATATGTACTTTCGATATATACAATAATTGGTGACATTTTATAAAAGTACCTTAGTGGAGAGGCGGGAAAAAGGTCGCACGCTCGAACCGCGTGACAGTTACACACTTGTTTGTTTATGAAAACTGACTTTCTAGAAATTTCTCTGAGTTTTCTGAATATCTCAGATTGGACAATTTTTGGAAGATTCTAGTTAAGAATTTCCTGGAATTTTTGTGATCAATGAATAAAGGTCAACTATTAGAAAGCACTCACTCATAAATTTGATCAACTTGGTTACCACATTTGATTTTGCTGCGCCACTGTTATCCACACTTTTGGAAACTGTTTACAACTGAATTCATCGAGAAATTACCATCAAGTTAAAAACTCAACCTAACACTGCTGTTTGATCAAGGACTTTGTAAATATTGCTTTTTTAGTTAACTTTATGACCCATTTGATATTGTTTAACTAATATGCATTTATTTATATAGTAACTTTAAACTCTTTGCTAATTATTAATCAAATTGTTATCATTAATATAATCAATTATTTGTCATATTTTTCTGGTTCGACTGGGGACAATGTCATACTATAAACTCATAAGCATCAAAATTTGTGTCGCATCCTGGATAAAGTTCATTTGAAAATTTGAGACATTTTGTGAATAAATACTCAATTTTGTTCTATGAATTAATTGTTAAACCAGCAAATTGTGTTTAAACTTGACTGATGCGGTCGGTGTCTTGTGCAGACAAGATTTACTTACCCAATTTCCAATTTTTGTAACTTGACTTGAGCCAAAAATTGCCATGAGAAATTCAAAATTTGGAAAATTGTTCTATACAATTTCATTGATGAGAGAATTATTTGCTCTGTTTTTTTTGGAAATCGTTAAAAAAATGGCTAAAGAGCTTTGTTTGATAGGCGGTGTGGTTCCAAGGAAGTTAATGATTTTGCGGCAGTTAGTGTTGATAAAGGATTATAAACAGTGTGTCCATTCTGATCTGATTATTTAGAACAATATATATATATCCTTATTTGGATGAAAAAAAAGGTTGGTGTTAAAATGATGCAGCAGTGTTGGCAGTTGATTACTTTATGACTCATTTAATTCTTACTTTTCTCACCAAAAAGGTTTTCCCCGGGTAAGACTTCTGGTCATGCAGATTCTAAGTTTGATTCATCACATTTCCAGTCTAAGCCTAAGACTTTGATTCCGAAACGTTTTCAATGTTTTATTTTCTATCTATTTTTGATCAGCTACATCCATTTTCTGAGATATGTGCAGTACGATCACATGCTTTATGTATATATTTCATGAGATATATATATGGGATGGACATATGTCTTGACTAGATGTATAATAAGATGTGAAAATGATAAACGAAATACCTTCTCTTATATTGGAAAACCCCAATTAATAATAACGATAATTATCAAATGGTAAACAAAGTTTAAACATGATCTCGAGAAACAAACAAAAAAGTTATTAACAGATATACACAAAGTACATGAAATAAGAAAATATACGAATTTTAACTTACCAATGAGGATAGGTAGAATTATCATTAATATCATCTTGACTAACGGTCACCAATTCTCTGAAAAGCCGTGAGAGGTACACACGTAATCCAGTTAACTGCCCATGCTTTGGAAATTACTCTGTATTTACATTGTCGCGAAACCCGGGGAGAAAACACAAACCATTGCACGAACATTCAGGAAGACTAAAATCATGTTTATATTTAGACACAGCGTTATAAGAGCTCCAGTGTTGCTGTCCTAGATATCTCTATTAAAATGACTACAGTGAAATGCTAAAATGTTACCTTAGTGTTTACAATATACACAATACGCAACTACCTATTGTTACTACTTGCTATCGCTTACTATTTTCTTTCACTCCTGTCTCTAAACAGTACATACAGAAAACAACCGTAACAGATACTATTAGACGATATGCTAATTTACATTACATCTATATTTCATCTAACCTATGTACAATGTAAGGGCCAGCTGAAAGAACACTATATCATCCGTTTTTCTTTCATTTGTCTTAACGATGATTGTATATGTCATATCAATATTGTATTCTTAATTTGTATAAACCGACAATATTTTTTTACTTATTGTAATAATCATATACTATTGTTATTTTGTCATTTCTTACTAGTCTGACTTGGAGACATTTGCTCGTTCAAAATCAACACGTAGCAATCCAGATACAATTTCATGTCTGGCAGATTCTTACAAAGAGTGTACCAAGAATACTCAGCCAAATAACATACTCAAATCTAATCTAATCGGTGGGTAATGCCTACATGGAAGAATGCCTACAGTCTTATCAAAACATCTTCATGCACCAGTGGCTTTATGTTAAACAACCTTCACCCTATTAGCAAAGTGGAATGTTCCACCTAGGCATACAAAACACCATATTGTTAGCACAATCGATATTTTGATCGACATTTAATGTGACATAATCAAAGTGTCTATCATCATGTAATTTTGTAAAAATTTCAAAACATGATTTCCTCACAAAATATCTTCAATATATTTACAAAATACTAACTTGTTCCACTCATCTTTTTCAATAGAACCTTGACGAGAGCAAAAATTTGCGGATGGTGATGCATGGTTGAAGAGAGTATAATATTTAGGTGAGATTGGGGGATAGGGGGACGCAAGTGTATTGTTTTTTATCTATATGTGTATATTTTACCATTTTAGATGCAAATTTGAATGTGTCTCGTAGGCCAAATGGCCGTATGCTATGTGATATTGTTTTAAAATGTCATGAAAACAAAAATTAGCATTATTTCGCAAAATAAGTCTAAGATTACGCATTTTCGAGGAGCTTCGGTTATTAAAACTAATATGCCATTTTTCTGCGGTGGTATGAACTTAGAAATTTTTGACAGTTATGTTTACTTAGGATTTCTTTTGTGGGAACATTTAGATTTTAGTCTTATGGCTAAACAGTTGCAAGGTCACCAAGTAGGGCTTTAGGTTTACTTATGACTAAGTACAAACTTTGGGTGGTATGTATTATCAGACTTGCTCTAAGTTATATATAGTCTATGGTAGGGTCCACAATAGAATATGGTTCGGCAATATGGGGTACGCATAATTTGTAATGCTTAAATGTTGTTCATAATATGGTATGCGTTTTCCTTGGTCTGCGTAAGTTTGCCCCCAATAATGCAGTTATCGGAGACAAGGGATGGTCTTGAATAAAAAATGTGTCTGTCTGTCCCTATAATTTCTTAATATATCTGTTAGCTAATGCTCTATTGTAGGCATTATTCCAAACTAATTGGAACAGTTCACTTGTATGCAGGTAAGCGTGTCGCTGTCACAACATTCACTGTAGGCATTCTTCCTTGTAGGCGTTTTTCCTTGTAGGCATTATTAACCCTAACCATCTAATCTACTTTAAAATTATATGATGTAACGTCACGTGTTGTAACATCATAAAACTACTTATTCTACTACTTCAAATAATTTATTTTCAATTCAGTTCAATTTCTTGTTCAATCATATATATAATTGTACTTTGTTAAATAATTTTATCTGCCTTAGCAAAACTCTAAAAGTACCAACACAACGTATAATGGATATTGGCCATCCATTATCTGCAAACTTTCGACTGTAACTCAAGAACTGTCCCGAACACAAAAGCTGATAATTTTAAGGGGGTGTCTTGTACCATGGGTGTCTAGTGTTTACATTTGGCCCAACCTCAATGACTCTTCAATATTGGCGTCACCGTTGTCTTTCAAAATTTGAAAGACTGCTTATTCGACACTACCAGGCTGAATATACTCAACTTGTCAAAATGATTTTTGTAAAATTTTTGGTGACTTAAGTTTGTCTTCACCCTCCTTCAAATATTCGCTGTCCGGGTGTCCACTTTGATGCAACTCTCTACCCCTTTCCAGGAAACCAGTATAGATAGGATGCTCAAATTTTAAGAAAATCATCATTTCATCAGCCTGTTCATAATCTATTTGCAACAGTTTCTATGACTAACATCAAACAATATAAATCCTGATGAGCTACCGATCCCACTGCTCTTTCTTTAAACAGAGGCATAACAATTTCGAGCACATTTCATATGAGCGCAAAAACATCGAGAATGTGGAATGATTAACTCTCAAACATAGCACAAATTTTTTCAAAACAATTTAGAGATACCATGCTGTATATTTGGTGCCTTATTCCTGGAATATCCCATTCCCTCGGTTTGGACATCTATCCTGTCAGTTTCAACATTCAATTTGATCAATCCCAGGAATGGACTTGATTAAAAGGATTATCCCAAGCGAGCTTCATAATCAATTATATATTTTAATACATGTTATTCTGCCTATTAGCACCTTGACACAAAGAAATATTTCACACACTAACATTATGTTATTCAAAGCTGCGATATTGTAATAAAACAATGATTATTATTATTGGTGTATATTATTGAAATTAGAAGTCATATTTCTCTGATTACTCATCTGTTTACTGTAACTAATTGTCATCATCCAATCCATCAGAATGACCAATATTTACACTGCTCATTTCAAGAGATTAGTTACCACTACGACATTGAGAGAGCGATTGTTGGCGATCAGGCAACACTCTTGCTCATACCCTGGAATGTGCAAATCCGGGAATAGGGCACGACACGTACATTCACGAATAAGCCGTTAATATAATGTTGTAAAGATTGTTAATGCTTCATACGCCTCCTTATAATGTTTTCAATACGTCGGATCAGGTGTCTGTATAGTCAACGGGTTTTTCGACTTTAATTTGAGAACTTGTGTACTTACAAAAGTGTACGCCATCGGACTTATACGCAAGTGTTAAGTTGTGGTTACGATATAGGTAATACCCATACTGCATTGAGCTATTTCGAATCACGTCCACTCATATTGACATTAGTTCCGCACCTTCAATCTGATCGTGCTCAGTCGTTTTTCCTTATATTCTTCTTTCTCTACACAGTATAAACTGAAAGCGTTCACACTAGATATTCATATGATTCTTACTTTTAAACCGCCAGTGTGTTTTTTTTCTTTTTGAACACTATTCAATTTCTAGACGTGCACGGTTGATTCCGACGAATGCAACTATGGCTTACAACTCCCCTATTAATACTGATCATGCACCTAATATCTAATTGTGCTAATTCATGTTTTCAAAACAAGCCCCTGCACCCATTGTCGATACATATATAATCCGCTTAGCCCGATATGTATTCTTATATGTATGAGTATATGGGGGAGGGTATTTCGTACAACGTACGGTGTGGGATTGCACACTTGATAGTCTTCGGTTTTTGATCAAGAATTCCAGGATTCGAATCCCGTCAATGGTCATTCTCCCTGCAATAATATACAATGAGCTTTCTCCCTGTAATAAAATAGAACTAGCAGCCGTGATTTAAGTGATCTAAGCGGCGTAAAATCCCTAATCACCTCGTACACTGCAGTGTAATTGTTTACTGTCTCAATACTAGAATCGCGTGAAAGAATACTTGAATTTATGACGTAGCTACCTCTGTTGGGAGAGAGTGACAAGAAAAGTGTAAAAACAAATTCCATCCCTCCCACAAACAGTACTCTGTATATATGTCAAACAATATCAATAAATTACAATAATCATATTCTGCACTACGCTCTCGTTATCCCATTGTGCTGCACAACTATGAACCTCTTTTAATGAGATTGTTATTGAAAGTGTCACTTTGAAAGTTCTTTTCAAAAGTTAAACGAAAGTGATCTCCTTTAGCTGCAGCGAATGTTACAGGATTTTCTTTTGGAATACCAAGTATATAAATATCCATTCTCTCCTTGCGTGAGAAGGTGTGGTTTGAATATTCACAGTAGAAAGAGAATTTTTTTATTTCATCTTTTCTGTAGCTTACAATTTCAAAATTAGCTTGAATATACACTAATCCGTAAGTGCGAAAAACAAATAAAAGATTTTAAACACAAAAACTTTTGAAAGACGTCAAACTTGATTCATTTTTCCTGGCTAATCTGAATAGATTTCAAATTGCTTGTTCGATTTATGCATTAGAAATGGAGGTTGATATAAACTGAAGATCCCTAGAGAGAAGTAGCTGTCGAAAATGAATTCATAAAAAAATTGACAACGTGAAAGTAAGTGTTTGGAAGACATTGAAAGGTTATACAATGTATTCATAGGGATGAAAAGATTTTCCGGATAACAACGAAATTCACGGAGAATATGCTTACTCATTCATCAGGTGGTATGTAGAGAATATCTATGCATCTATTGACTACCTTTGGCATTATTACCTTCCCAGAAATAAGAATATGTCAATTTATAACATAGAAAATATCAACAACTACAGTTCCAACTAATGTTTTTTACTAATGTTATTGTTCATGATACGTCGAAACAGAAACAAGTTTAGGCATCTACATAGCTAAATGTAGTAGTTGCAAATAAACTATATAGTTTCATGTATCAATATCTACAGGAACCAAGGAGAACACTATTGATCAATAGGAAGACGAAGATAACCTTTGTGCTCTATCTGTCTAAATGGACCACGAGTAGGAGTAGAGGTAAAGGCATTATGTGAACATTTATCAAGCCGTGTTTTGTCGGGATCAGCCTGGAAGTAAGGAAATAGTATGGGCTGTTGAAGGGTTACTGTCTCATGGGAAAAAGTTAAAGAAAGGGATATTGAAGGAAGACTAGAATTAATTGGCAGGGACAATGTAGGTGAATTACATAAGCAAATATCATGGGGAGGGCTTGAATTAAGATGAAGTTTAGAAATCCTTAAGTCTGAGAGAGTGGTGGACGAGTGGACGGCTACATTACATTGGAAAGCCCGCGGGTCATCCAATGGTATGGAGCTCAGACCGAGCAGACGGTCATATAATGTTGTAACCCGAGACGAGGTTCATGCCCTAAATTGACTGGAATGGCCTTGATTTACAGACCGGATTAGAGGGATAGTCCTCTTGTGGATTAACCCGGGGTCTGAAGGCCAAGGATAAACAAACAAAATCTAATCAAGCAGTAGGTTAGGCAACGGATGGGTTTAAGGTTTTCGGAGATGGAACTACTTATATAACGCTTGCGCAAAGCAAAGGCTAGGCTACAGGCTTTAATTCCTTGGATTAAAGAGATTAAAGCTTAAAAGTAAATATTTGGGACGGGCAGATACAATAGCTCTCTTGGGTGATTTATTCAATATGATAGTAAAGGGCAATGTTGTTTCATTGAAACTAGATATGCTGCTCGAAATTTAAGAAATTATTTCACTGTGAATTTAGGTTCAGGTATTTGTTTGGTTAAGAGAGGAGAACCCAGAGGAGATAGGGTGGGGATACGACAGTTGGTGCCTCCATCCATCAGTGGATGCAATGATGCAGAAAGCCAACACGACTGCGGGAGGTGATCGGTTTGGACCTGTGAGATCGAGAACCCATGGAAAACGTCGGTATGGGAACAACAGTTGGTCCATCCAGTAACGTGGCCGGTGTCTGCTAACGCAGGGGACGTGGGGAACGTCAGTAGATGGATTGCAACTGCACCTCCATGTAGGATGACCAATGTTTCTGGAAAACAGTGGGAATTCAGCTGTACCCGACGGTGGGCCAGGTTTACCAGGACTGAACCTAGACTCTTCGCATCCTATCTCACCATGTCCAGGTGACTTTGTTTCTCCAGTAATGGAAATATGTTACATAACTTATTGTTAAATGTTAAATGGGCGCATTGGTATATTTAATGTATTGTATTGGAATGATGTATTTGTGTGCCACTGATGATCTATATTCGTTTTTATGCTCAGTGATGTATATTCTCTTGATTGTATAATAACATCATGATGTATTTGTGCGCTTTGAACATCAAGTGTTATTACTGGACGTCTGAGTCCAAATATATGTATACATATTTCTTGTTAACAAATGTAACAAGTGTGTAGATCCTTCAAGGAAAATAATTGCTGTAAGTATATTAAGTACATATATTTGTAGATTTATTATGTTCTTATCTTTGGCCAAAGGGAGAAAAGAAATCTTTGTCAATATTTCTTGTTTGTTGATGGAGTAGTGTAACATAGTTGTTATGAAACATATGTTACAATCTGCTAATCCGCTCCCCCAGTAATCCCTAAGTAAGAAATAATCCATAAGCTGTTGTCAAAGACATTATGTTGACAATTGAGTCTGTTGGGTATTAAGACCTAGACTGTTTTAAAGGCTCCTTTTTATACACAGTCATGAAGCAGGATCACTCAGCGAATCTGGATAATCCAAGATGGCGATTGGCGAGACAGAAGATACATTTTCAGCCTTATCCCGAAGCTTCATTCACGCATACTCACTGCATACAGCCTTTATATTATGCCTGCAACGTGTACACCAGTCTCGGAAAGTAAAAAGAATATATAAAAAAAGGAAAAGAAAAAAATCGTCGCCGAACATGACACGTCAGAACATCGTGATTCCACCCAGACTCGTAAGAAGCTAGCCATGGACACTGGGAACATTGTGCGAGAGTCGCTGGACACCCTGCTCAACGTAGAACAGATTCACCACCCGAGACGCACACCGCTCACGGATCAACACATGCAACAGGTCAGTCACAACCGATCGATAATCATTTGGCCGCCATATTGTTGAGACTCACCTCAATTGACAGTAAGTTGCAGAAACTCGATATTATTGAAAATGATGTGACGGATATCAAACTTAATGTTGCAAATCTTGAAATAAAGGTGAAGGAGATCGATTCCCTGAAAGTTAAGGTGCTATCCGTTGCAGCCAACGTTGAGGTCATTAGTAAGAAGTTTGATGACTGGGACATTGAGAAACGTTGTATTGATAAGAAAATTAGAGATCTACAGAAAAAGGTTAATCTAACCGAGGAACTAAAGCAAGAAAATTTGGAATTAAGAGAGAATATTATCGATCAAAGATGTAGGTCTATGCGAGATAACCTTATCTTTACCAACATTCCTGAAGAGCACAATGAGTCATGGGAACATAGTGAAATTATTCTAAGGAGATTCATTAAGGACCATGTGAAACTTGAAAGCTCTACTTTGCATTTTAAGAGAGTCCACAGGATTGGGCAGAGGCAGTACACTCCCCAGGGAGCTGAGCAGGCGAGACCTAGACCACTCATTGCCAAGTTTCTTTACACCAGGGAGCGGTGAACAACTTAAGGGTAAACTATATGGTGTAGTGGAACAATTTCCACCAGAGATTGCCCAGTATAGTCGTGATGTCCTTATACCCAAGCTTAAAGCAGTGAAGAGGGACGGTAAGAGAGCTAACATAGTGGTGGCAGAGGAGGCCCCAGGTAGGGGTACACAGGTGGTCAGGGGTATGCATATGTGAACCCCCCACAGTGTGTGACTCCCCCTAGCTCCTCAAGTGAGGAGAGTGACAGTGAACTTACTTCCAAGCAGTAGACAATCCTAGTACAAACAAAAGTGATCACATTCCAAATAATCAAAATGAGAGTCTTAATGCTAAACCCGACACAAGTTTAAAGACTAATAACAAAGATTATAAACTTACAGAAGATATTTATGCAACCAAATACTTTATTGGAACTGAACTTAGGTCTTATGGTACTTTGGTTCTTATTTATCTTTTTTTTGGTTCTTTTTTATTCTTATATCAACATACACATTTATGAAAATTCTGTGTCACTTTAAACCACATTAGAGTAAGGAAATAATCTACCTTGATCTGTTGATAAAAATGATAAAGTAGCATTTACCTTTGAGGAACATCGGAAGGTGGTAAGATATCGATGAACTTCAGCATGACGTTATAAAACTTAAATCAATATCAACTGCTTTGGTTCAAACTGAGATTGCTGGGGGCGTCGGTGATTCTATCACTGATAATCACCATTACTTTAGAATAACACTTCGCTGAGAAGATAAATTAAACTGCCAAAAATCGAAGCAGCATGATGTGATCAATTATGTAAACAAACGATACAAAAATCTCATCGCAAATTACCTTATGTCCAGGAGTTATGTGAATGAGGAATAATTCAATAGATTATTCTTTAATGCAAGAGTGCAACGTTTCGGTGTAGAAAAATTTCAGGTTATTTAGCTTGATTATGGTGTTAACATCTTCACCGAAATGTCGCATTCTTGCAATAAAGCAATTGAAAGTCCAACAAACTCTGCCTCATTCAACATCTTATAGCTGTCTCTCAAAAGAGTCTACCGTCTACCAAGAGGTATTATTAGTGTATTTAACAAAACAAAAAATAACAAACATCCTGTATTAACCTTTCCCTACTGTGTCATCCTATCTATCAATTTATTCCACGCCTGGTACTGGCCTCGTCATGTCAGATACCTTTCTTTCAAGCAACATGATGTAAAACTTGAAATTGGAGGCCACGCATTGACAAATACACAGTCCTTCGAAAATAAAGTAATAACTTCCTTTGACATGATGATACAATATAAGCTAATGCTTTACTTACGGTATAGGAAGAGTGATATTTTCATGTTGGTGAGATTGACAATCGAATCCTCTGATATGGAAACGTATGACAGACACCCTTTACATATCAAAACGATTTGCACCTTATCACATGACAAATGCGGGCAACTGCTACTTCAATGTGACGGCTGTGGGTATTGAGCTAAATAAAGCCAAATATGGTTCGTGTAACTGTCAGTCATAAGGACAGTTATTTGAACTGTTTACTTAGCAGCTTGTTAACTGCGCCACTTGAGAACTGGAGAACTGTCACTTGCATATTTGCTGTAAGACATTCCTCAGTGATCTTAATGACATTATGATTTTGTAGGAGTTGTAACACTTTTCAACCAGATGTGTTGTTTTGGTCTACGTGTTAAGTTTACAAACTTTCATTAATTTACTAAAGCCTTCGCATTCATAGATTACGAACTTCATTTGAAAAAAAGAAGCTCTAGTGGTCGAGAAAGTAAATAGTCTTTTGCTCTGTATAATGGAAAACAGTATTTTAGTATATTTTAACAGTTAAAAATGTATTTGCCTTTAGCCTTTGTTACCCCTCGAATGACACTTCTAAACACCACTACACATAAACCACTTAGCAGAAGAGAACAGCTCATAATAAACAAACTCGGAAATATTTCTTGGGAATAAAACCATGACAGAAATATTCAAATGATATAGAGATTATTAACCTACCGTGTTTCCGGATAATAAATATCATATATAAGGGAAAATTAGTGTTATGCGAGCCTTTGGTCCAAATAAACATTTTTATTAGTGTTATGCGAGCCTTTGGTCCAAATAAACATTTTTAATAGCATTCCCACTGAACAAGAAAAGTTTAGATAAGCATTTCAAAAGAATAAATTGTGGTGAGGTGATTTTTGGTTTAACACCGCTTGTAAGATTTTTTTACTTTTATCATTGCTGCTAGTATAATTGCAGGGAGTAAACAAAGAAACATAACTATTGTTACTTTGCGTCGCAGCGAAACTTACATGTATCAAAAGAATTAAGACCAGGACAAGAGAAATGTAATGATAATATGAAATTACTCGTGTTTGAATCACAAATTTGCAGTCTTGAAGTTTAATCGCTCTACAAATTAAATTGGAATCTGATTGAATGAAACACAAAAAGACCTCGTTAAAGTACCTTTTAAAGATTGCTTGCTCCATGAATGACAATTGATTACATTTATGAAAGTGTTGAACTTTCTCAAAAAAGGTTCCCTAATTGGGGCTCAATCCTTCTAAACACCTGGTCTATTTTCTTTCATTGCAGTCTTGAAGTTAAATTGCTCTACAAATTAATTTGGAAGCTGATTGAATGAGACACAAAAAGACCTCGTTAAAGTACCTCGCTGAATTATGACATCAAGTTTTGTTTTAACAAATATCAGAAGATAAATATTTTGTAAGTGTTTCGGCTTTTTCCATAAGCTTACATGCCCTTGATAGATAATTTAAGAGACTGTAAACAACACTTGAGCTGAATATCAATTTTGCTTAACTGATCACATTACTTTGATTGCTTGTTCCATGAATGACAATTGATTACATATATGAAAGTGTTGAACTTTCTCAAACAAAAATTTTTTTTCATTAATTTGCTTTGAAATGAGCCACTCATTGAGATGCTTTATCGTTGTTTACATTATCCTTTTGCAACAAGTTAATGTGGTCGATCCATCTGTTGATCAGTAAGTTTGACCTACTGATACACTCTTCAGCTACCTTATATTTAGAAGTGCTATGTTATGCAGCTGAATTGACTCAGGTTTCTTTGTAGTGAACTGAATTCGCGATCTTATCTGTAAGCACAAATCGATCCTGTTGTTGGGTAGGTGTTATCACTGTTGCGTGTTTTACATTGTTGTGCTGTGTAAATTCCTACATATATCTAACTCATTCGCTAATTAACAATTGTTTACATTCACTAACAAAATTTACTTCAACGCAAGCAAACTCAGTCCCTCACAGTCATGACATGTTGTTGCTGACCCATTCATGGATAAACATACTATACTAGTACTCTTTATTCGAAAATGTCCTCTCACATGTTTAACCTTGAAAATATTCCCGTTTGCTTCTCGGAAAATGTTATGGTGTAGAGGCAAACACGCTATTTCGCTTGATAATGGTATTAACATATTCACCTTCACTCTTGCAATGAAGAAGTTGAAAATCCTAAGAACTCTCATTCAAAAACTAAACTATGTCTCTCAAAAGGTTCATTTCCCGAGTAGGATTAATTGTTGATGTTACAAAAACAAGTAACAAAAGTCTTGTTTTGAACCATATTCTTACTGATTCATCTGATGTTTCAATCTTTTCCTGACGATAATACTGCCCTTGCCTTCACTTAACATATCAAGTTAACCATACCATTAAAAAGAAATTAGAAGCATCTTTTGATAAGAAATACAATAATTAACTTTTTAAAAAAAGAAAATTGATTAATTAATTTCTGTGACATGATATTAGAGTATAAGTTAATACTTTACTTACGGCATAGCAAGAGTGTGATTTTCATGTTGGTAATATTGACAATCAGTTCTCCACTTGTGATGGTATGTCTAGATTGCATAACTTAAGCTTCAACTGACGGACGTCTTGAGCATTGATAAGTATATTGATAAGCACAATATGTCTTATCTATAAGTAGATGGTGATTGGCGCACTATAGCTACCTGTTGGAGAGAGTGGCAAGCTTTACATTTGATTAGCTTTGATCCTACTTAAAGGTGACTCTGACATAAAGGCGACGTCAAAACTTCATAAATAACACTGTCCAAAAGTCAAATGTTAAAAACGTAATGAGATCAATCAAGTTTGTACCTACTATGAAAAGCAAAACAAGGAACTCCAGCAAACTACAGATTATATTAATTCTGTGCGAACGAGAAATGAGACTGTTGTTGAGAGGAAAAACTCTGATAGACTGAGTTCGTATCTAGCTACACAATATTTAGAAAGTTTATTCCTCTAATGAAGATTGATTTTAATTTAAATCAATGTCTAGGAGAGGGATAACTGGTTTTGGTGTTCATTCAAACGAGGATAGAAGGGGCGTTGGGGATTCTATCACTGAGAACTACATTACTTTTAGAAAAACATTTCGCTGGGAACATAAATTAAACTGTCTAGAATATAAGCAGCATAACGTGATAACTTTCTAAGCAAATGAGACGTTTATTTCAACATAAATTACTGTATGATAAAGAGTTATAAGAAAGAGGAAGACTTTTATGGAATATATACTTCATTATTGCAAGAGTGCAACGTGTAGAAGCTCGCACGGTATTTTTTCATGATTACGGTGTTAACATCTTTCACCTAGACACTTGCAATAAAAAAAGCTAAAAGACCTTAGAAACCGCTTTCAACCTTTTAGAGGTCATCTACCAAGTTTTTAAATATATACCATAACAAAACAAAAACGTAACAATTTAACCCGATTTTTCAATGTTTCATACAACCATTCAATTTTTACTGCATCTTTTACTGCCTCTTGTATCTATTAATGCCTATCAAACAGAGCCATTAAAACTATAAATTAGTAACTATTTATAAGAAATAAAAAGAACTTGGATTAAAGTTAAGAAAATTAATTTTCAAATATCCTGTGACATGATATTAGAATATAAGTTAATGTTTTACTGACGGCATAGCAAGAGTGTGATTTTCATGTTGGTAATATTGACAATTCGTTGTTCACGTATATATACAAGACTTCCTTGTAAATATTGATTAAATTGAATTTTATCATGACTTATCAGAGTATAAATGCACTAGTTTGTGACGTCTCGTACTGTAAATTTCAATCAATAAAAATTTGCCAACTACTCATTGGTAATTAAGGGACACTGAGTACTTTGGAGTGGGGCAACATGTCTCATGTGTATGTCGACGGGGAGAGGCATACTGCTTAAGATTTAAATGTGTTGATATGGTGGGTGTTTTTATCTGTAACTCTGATAGAGAGTTGCAGATATGAAATATACCATAGTCTCTGTTCATTACAAAATGTAGAAAGGTCATGTTCACATGTGAAAGTGAACTAAATTTACATGTAGATGACCCTATCATTTAATTAATGTTTTTATCAGCGCTAGATATTTCTAGCTGCAAATAAAGTCATGTTATCCTATATATGTATATTTATATATATATTACAACTGTTACTATTATTTCCCAAATATATAAAGTTAAACCTTATATCAAATAAAAGTAACAAGACTTGTTGACAAACTAAAATGAACTACAAATACAAGTATTAAATGTAGTTATCACCTCCCTACATAGACTGAAAACAAGACAACGTTCTAATGCGAAAAACTAGTTGTTCTTTGTCACGAAATAAGTACTCACTTCTGCAAACATAAAGGTAGCTACAACGAAAACTAGTTGTAATCCAAAATATTGATGAATGAAAACTAGTTTTGCTCCAAAATATTGATCAAACCTCGTTGGAGATCAATATTCATTTTATCTGTAAGTAGATTGTTAAAGTGATCAGGTGTGCTGGTTTATGCTGGCAAAATATTTTCTTAGAGCCATACTTTCCTTCAGCCACGTCACACATCATGTATCTTGATATACAGTGGGGAGGCAGGGGGTGATTTTTAGGTCATTTTAATGCTATGTCACTCGGTATTGTATAACGTTTGGGTCGTTTATTATCTTAAATCATAACATATAATAATAACTCACAACATTAACTAATCTATTCATTTTGAATACCAAATATTGAATAAGGCAAAATGTTTTAATGAGTATATCAAAAGAATGGTTAAGACGAGATGGTTTTGGGTTTAACGCCGCTATAAATGTATTTTACTAATTTTACGTCTGCTATTATTATTGCAGGGTGGAAACAAACAAACAGTTCTATTTTGGCTTTGCATTGCGGTGAAACCTGCAGACAATTAAAGAATGAAGAACAGGACAAGTTAAACAGTAAAAAAAACTTAGCAGATGCATGAGGTTACTCGAGGAAGTATCAAGCAAAGACCTTTGGCGGCCACTTTTGTGTGAACGCCTTTTAATCATTTGAGGTAGAGAAATGGATTGTCTTAACTTAAGCGATCATGGTATTTCATTTGGGAAAAAAACCCACTGTAACCTGTTTGCCTATTTTCTAATACCTTTTTATCATTTATTCCAAATTGAAGCTTGATTTTAATGACATTGCACATCACAGGATATAAAGAAAGATTATACATGTAAAGATTAACCACAACTAAAGATTTCTTTTTGCACACCTGGTGAATGTCTTCAAAATGTTTTTAAATAATTCGTTTAAATGTTTTCATAGTTGGGGTAACATTAAACAACATCTGGATACTTAGAGCTTGGCAACTGAATGTATCTTCAGCATAAAGTCTGTACTAGGTACTATATAGGGAAAGTGATACCCTCAAACTTTCATAAGAAAGACAGGCAATAAAAATGATATACAGGAACGGAATAATGCAAAATGGATAAGTCGATGTGATTTAATTTTCGCGACCTTATTCAAGACAAGAGTTGGAAAAAAGAAATGTACATAACTGCCAACGTTACTATTGACGAAGAAAGTACATGTTTATGTCTCTGTGTAGTCTTAATGATTCAGGAATATGGAATGTTAATTAAATCTAATTTTTACATTTAAAAAATGATGTATTTTCAAATTTATATACCTTAATTCTTACTAACTGTAACCTCTAAACATAAGGTAGTATGATTTGCCTTATACATCTAACTGATCTAGATTGTTTATGGAATACTTAACTTTGTACTGATTTCGTTTTCATGGAATGAATGAATGAATGAATGTCTTTTTTTCCTCCAATGGCATTTGAAGATT
Source organism: Phorcus lineatus (assembly GCA_921293015.1). NCBI lineage: Eukaryota > Metazoa > Mollusca > Gastropoda > Trochida > Trochidae > Phorcus > Phorcus lineatus. The sequence goes on from OV121083.1 coordinate 50,659,648, forward strand.
ACATGGCAAAAACAATATCAATCAAATATGTACATAAGGCATATTTACAAGAAATTCAAACCATAACGGTGCACTTTGCAATATTTACAGAAGCATTGTTTAGAAGTATTTACTCAGAGAGATTCTTATATCGTAAATATAGTGTGATATAGCTAATCTTTAGCTGCAAGAAAAACTTGGCACTTCATAGACTAAACGTGAACAGTCCAGATTGAAATACTATTGAGCTGAATACAAGAATAAATTATTTTTGAATGACAAATCATATTCTGCGACTATGGACATTGCAGGAGCCTAGGTGTTAATGTTTGTTAACTGCTCCATGTAATCGGGGATCGTCGAAATGATGAAGCCCGGGTTCATTGTGAGATTTTTCACCCATAATATAATAAACAAAGCGTTCGTGTCTAAAAGAAACCTAAAGGTAATCTTTCTCGGTATTGCAACAGAAGACCTAACTAGCAATCGTATAGTAAAGAGACTAGTCAAATTGAATACAAGTCACAACTTTAAATTCCTTTTGGACATTGAATTTCAACATGATTACAAGGAAAGGCATGAACGTCGATAAAAATGGATACTTTGTCACGGAACAAAAACTCCTCACATATCAATTCATGATAATAATCATAAAAGGAAAGTGGCCCACATTGTATCTACATGTGAGCGTTTTTAAATGTTTACTCACAAGGGGGTCTAAGATTTAAAAGTCGAGGTAAAAGATAGAATAAGAAAGAAGAAAAAGGATAACACTGTAAAAATTTAGATGACGTATTGCGATTTTGGGTACCAAACAAGAGGATCTGATAGTAACATTGATCACTGATAGTTCTGACTCGCCAAATGCCAATTTTCGGAAACGAAAAGGCAGAGGCTCTATTTGAATAGTTTGATTCAGTTTCTATTGTTGATTTGGGAAGGAGTTGTGACCCTTTTCAATTTTGTGTGATAATGAATTATCCCATGCAGTTGTTGTTCAATATGAATTAACTGATCTTACCAAAAGTCTCAACGTGAACAAAGCCAGTGGCCATCTTAATTTAGGGGGCGGGATAGCGCAGTGGTTAGAGCGTTTGGCTTCGGATCAAGAGTTCCGTGGTTCGAATCCCGCCAGGCAACTGTGTCTGCAGTAGAGAACTGTTCTACACGCAGTCAGGTTTGGGTGCAATGCTACACTGAATTTCATTGCAGTACCACCCATCGTTCGCTAGTTGCAGTTCAGGTCGCAGGTTTACCGCAATGCATAACCAATGCTTTCTCAAAGCAATAATACTAGCAGTCGCGATATAAGTGAAGGACTCTTGCGTTAAACCCCACATTACCTCACCTCATCTTAATATAAATCAGACATTCCTGAGAAATATATCTACTTAATCTATCTATATCAGTTACTATCTTTTATTTAGGAGATAAACCCCTTCTGTTTTTTATTTTTGGGTTGTATGTCGTGCATTTTTCACCCCTAAATTTAATATCAAACCGAGCTTGCGAGGTTTGAAATGTTTATTTAGAGGTGAAAAATGCACGACATACAACCCCAAAATAAAAAACAGAAGGGGTTTATCTCCATTCTAACATGACTAATTAGAAATATAATGAGGAACTAATTTGCCTTGCGCAACAACAAAGTCATTAGGTCGAACCAGTACAGACCGGTTCCACTTGCTTTCGAAAGTACGGTACAGTTCATTTTCAAAGAACACGCTTCAATAATAAAAAAAATATCAAAACATGTACCAACAGGTTTTAAATAAAACCTTAAGTATTTATTTCATTGGGGATAAAATCAATAAAAGACATATTTTTTTATCCCATCAGAGTTACGTTTTTCATGTAAATACATAGGATACCTATCACCCCTACGATACCGACAAGGACTGACCACATCAAGGGACGTTACTCTAAAAGTAGTTGTTAACTGCTAGCGCTAACTTCTCACGCAAGATGTGAACTGATTGAATAAACGATCAAGAAAGCTTTATAGTTTGTCATGGTTGAATACACTGTCTGGAAGTGTGGTTACTTATGAATGAGAGTGGGGAAACGGAAGGGAAGTTGAAGAATAACGTACGTCCCCTCTATTCACTTGACGAATCGCTTTATTACCGTGCGTTACGGTAAGAAGCGAGCTCGGTTTGAAATTAAATTTAGTGAATAAAAATAAACTAATTCGACATTCATTTTGCTCTTGTCTCTAAGGCGATATTCTAAGGTGGGCTAGCAGATGGTCGTAGCAAATGAGTGTATCATATTAGAGTGCTCAAACAAATTGTAATTTGAGCGATTACATAACAATGGACACCCAATACATGTATATGTAAGAACAATAGTTAGCTATATGATCACAAGATTGTTTAGAGAAAAGACAGGTAGAATTCTCAGCTGCAATCTCTTTTGTTTGAATGTAACCTTAAGCCAGATTGTAGTATGGAAACAGGAAAATAAGGAAAAGCATACCTCGACATGTTGAAGACTCATTTCTTAATTATTGATATTGACATTTTCCTGTGAATTGGAATGGGGTACGATATCAGGTAACATTAGTTTTAAAGTTGAAATCAACAATATCTCTAAGATACATGTAGTTTACTGGTTTTACACATGCTTCGGTTTAAAGGGGGATGGCTGGCTAGGGGTGTCGGTGTTTTTAGGACATGACTGGCTGAGAACATAAATTAAACTGTATAAAATCTAAGCAGCATGATGTTATCAATTATGTGAACAAATGATACAATTTTTACAACACAAATAGCTGTAAGACCAAGAGTCATATGGATGAGGATCATCATTAATGCGAGAGTGCAATGTTTCTGTGTAGAGGCTAACACGATATTTCGCTTAAAAATTTCATTTGCCGTGTGTCATTTATTTTTGAGGTACCAAAAACAAGTAACAAAAATCCTGTTTTGAACCATTTTCTTACTGTTTCATCCGATCTTTCAATCATTTCTGCGTCTATTATTGACCTTGCCATCACTTGAAATGCCAAGTAAACCATACCATTAAAAAGAAATTGGAAGCATCTTTTAATATAAGAAATACAACAATAAACATTCAAAAAAATATTTTAATCAAATTCTGTGAAATGTCATAGAATATAAGTTATTGCTTTACTTACGGCATAGCAAGAGAATGATTTTCATGTTGGTAATATTGACAATCAGTTATCGACTTGTGATGGTATGTCTAGATTACATATACATGTAAGCTTTAACTAACGGACGTCTTGAGAATTTATACGTGGGGCACAATGTGCCTTATCTGTAAGTAGAGGGTGATTGGCACACTGGTTACCTGTTGAGGAGGGTGGCAAGCTTTACGTTTGTTTAGCTTTCATCTTATTCAAAGGTGACTCTGACATAAAGCTAAGGTGACGTAAAAGCTTAATAAAAAAACTGTCCAAATGTTAAAAACAACATAAGATCAATCAAGCTTGTACCTACCATTAAAAGCAAAAAAGGAACTTCAGCAGACAGCAGATTATATTCATTCTGTACGAATGAGAAATGAGACTGTTGTTGAGAGGAAAGCCTCTGATAGATTTAGTTCGAATCTAGCTACACAATTTTTAAAATGTTTATTCCTCTAATGAAGATTGATTTTAATCTAGACTAATTATCGTTTGAATAATAGATAAGTAAGTCCTGTTTGTGATTGAAGACCGGCATATACACCTTGACTTCAAGTGCCTTGGCAAAGTGTATCCGTGTCTAAAGTAGACTTTTAGACGCATGTGCATTTAATCTTTGCTTGTAAACAGTGGAATGTGATATTCTCGACTATTTACCATGTGATTGTTAATGAAAATGTTCACTTTGATAAATTTGGCAGTTTTGGAAGAACGTGCAAGCCAGTGAGATATTTTAAATTTTTGTTCTGCAAATATATCATTTTGCCCTGTACCTTAGCTTATTAAATATGACAATCAGTCTTTGTCTTCTTAAGAATCACTCGTCCCTGGATTATATAACGCATTAGTCTATCATCATATATTAATGTAATTTTGATGAACAAACCACTGCAACTGGCAATACTATATACACTTGCGACAACCCACTTGAAATTACTCATTGGCATATTTTTCATAGTTAACACTAATTTGTAACGTATTATCTATCTATTTATACACATTACATGGTCACGTTTTTGAAAGATTTATTTCTTCATGTTTTCTGAGATAAATACACTGTAGTAGTTTACTTTAAAGGTATTCTCTTCAGAAAACTTCAGAAATACGTACACATATGAGGAGAGTAAAAGAACCATCTCATGTTACAAAATAATATCAACAAAGAAAAATCCTCCACTAGGGACTACATTGACTTTTAACTGCTTCCTGTTTGTCGTAAAGTTTTGAATTGCGGGTTATGGCAAACAGCTTAGAATTTAAAAAGGAGAGATGCGCCAGTAAAATAACCATTTGTCGATTAGTAATGAGAGTTTGTAGTGCAGGTATTGAATGTAACCTTATTGAGAATCAAGTCCCGTGGCTGAGACTCAACGCTCTCTCCAGGACAATCGCTGAGAATTTGAACTTGAAGTCAAACCTGGGTCTTATGTACCCAACAGACTCAGTTGTCAACACATTGTCACTTGACAACAGCTTAATGACTATTACATACTTAGGGATTACTTGGGGATGGGATTAGCAGAGTATAACGTAGGTTCATTCGCTCGAAGTCGAAAATTTTCGGCGTGTATAAACATGGAGCGAATTTCGTTTTCGTCTTCGAGCGAACGGTAGCTCCCTCCCAATCTACTCCAATCTACATTAAACAATAGGCGCTTGTCAAAACAACTCCGATCTTCGACACACAAATCGAACGGTGGTTCCCCCGACCTAGTGACCACATAAAAAAAACTTTACATAATCACAATTATTATTTTATTTCTTACATATTGGTCAGACATTTTTGTACATAAATACAAATATATAGCACAGTAATACAAAATAATAAAATACATAGACTGGACATAATACTTTTAATCATTATCTTAATTTAATGTACTAACCTCAAAATGTTATTTATAATGGACAATGTTTCAGGAAATTAAGCTAGCTTGAGAAGATGGGAAGCTCTGGCAGCGTAGTCGAACACGGCGATGTGTCCGGAGTCAAGTCTTGATTTCAGGTCGCTCAGCTTCCTCTGCAGGTCCTCATACTTCTTCTTCTTTGGCGGGAGGCGTTGTCCTGCAGCATATTGCACCGTTTTTATTTCTGTTGTCTTCTGCTCAGTTAACAAGAAACGAATTAGTTCAAAAATGTTTGGATGAGCCTTCCCAACCAGTTTCTTCAGGCGTCCGTGCCATCCCTCCAGGTTGTTGTTGGTCCTGGGTCCAGTGGTGAGGTAGTGGTTCCATGAAGCAATCGGCAGACTACCCTCTATCCAGTTGCTGGTGATGTAGTCTGCTAGTTGTATGCATCGGTTGTCATCTGGCATCTCAGCCAGTGTCTGCAGCCACACTTCCTCAACCTTAAACATAAATAGAATGGAATTATTGATTTTTTTCTTATGATTATGATAATTTATTAAAGAGACAAGAATTACAGGTTACTATATTATTTAGTTTTATTATCGAAAATACTTACATCAGCCACTGGCACTAGAGGCAATACAGCACAGAGCCTGACGAAGTGGTTGACGTCTGGGTTCTCACTGTAGTCGATCTGCAGTCCAACTTGTTGTGTCTTTCGCCAGACACACTGTGTAAAATGGAAAAAACACCCTTTCCATTCCACTCCAGGGAAGACGACTTTCACGGCGTTCCTTGCTGCTACTTCAAAGTCCATCTGTAACAGAAATACATTTACATAAGTAAGACTAATACTACAATTGACCAAACAAAGAACAGTGTTTATGCTTTAAACTAAAACTATAAAACTATAGGAAGCTAAATATAAGAAACTTACCTGGACACAATCTGGTTGTAGACGAAGACCCCTTGCTTCTGCAGCTTCTTTGACAAGTCTAAAAGCTCTGTCGTAGGTGGTCTGTTTCTTGTCGGGCAGCAGCAGGTAAACCAATGGCATCGTTCTGTCAGCGACGACGGCGTGGAGCGTGTATAGTTGACAGAATATGGCTGGGACTACGTAGAAGGTTCCATCTCCAAATATGGTATCAGCAGCACAGAGATGTTCTAAGTTACGAGCGGAAGAAAATCCCAGGATCTTGTTGTCGTCTCCATCGTCGATGATGAGGAACTGGTCACCGGCGTCGGTTGTTCTGTATTGCTCGGGGACGATAAGGTCTCTTCGATGAGTTGGCAGTGGAGGAAATGTGGACAGACGAGCTCGATATAGGGCATCTTTCATAGTGTGGAATGTTGGTATTGCTTCCACGAGGGTACGGTTGGCATCGGTCCAGGGTCCATCTCGGAGAGCACGGATCTCCTCCTCGTACAGGCCTTGCATGGGCGCCAAGGACGTCTTCGCCTTCGTCTTCAGAGAGTGCAAAGTCTCGTGCAACTGAAACAAAAATTAAAAATTTATATAGGAGACAGTTAGTAAAATCTTATCTTATCTTATCTTATCTTATCTTATCTTATCTTATCTTATCTTATCTTATCTTATCTTATCTTATCTTATCTTATCTTATCTTATCTTATCTTATCTTATCTTATCTTATCTTATCTTACCTTGATGTCCTTCCGAACTGGTGGGTGGTTGTGGGTCGAATCGCCACGTAGCGGTATATCCTGTCTTGTGGTTATCTTTCCTGGGCAATTCTTAGTGGAACATTTCCAATAGTCGACGTCATTTGCCCCTCGCTTGCTAATTCGATACATGAAATTTCCAACACAAAGATATCTACCACCTCTGGAAGTGGGAACATACTTGTACTCTACTTGTGCGTTAGCCATGGTGCAATACCGATAGTGATTGCAATTTGGAGAAGAAACTAATTTATAGGTACCATAATTGTTTTTTTTTAATTGATTGAAATCAACTCATAATTTTGACAGTGTGAAAAATCATGTCAACGTGAGAACAGTTCACATCTTGCTCACCACGCGGAAGGCGATAATCCGTCCTTAATCCTTTATCAAAACTTTACTAAAACAACACCAATCATCAAAGAGCACCGCTTTTCGTCTTCGAGCGAATACCTGAAACTATATTTTCGACTTCGAGCGAATACCCCCATAGGTTTCATAACAACTATGTTACACAACAGTAATATCTTTAAATATATCCGAAGACAGTTAAATTGTACCATGAGGTCATTTGTAGACATGACCTCGTCTGTACATAATATACCAAATCGTTATACATGTATATGTGGTAGACATATCTGTATAACATTAAAACTTTCTTTACCTTGTTAATATGCAATGAAGAGGTACAAAGCGCTATCCGTGTGTTTCTCATTACGTTAATGCGAAATGATAATGCAAAATATGTTTGAAATATCTGCATTATTACAAAAAAGAAATATTTTTAATCAATTGTACCTCTTTTTATCTCAGACACCCAGGTATGTTCAAAACATTTCAAGGTTCAACGTAATCATATGACAAGAGTGAGCTATAAATATCAATCTGCCAATATGGAAAGTCCATGTAGTAAATGACGCCTCATAGTGATCGCTTTCAAAGGTAGAAAGTCACTTACATAAAATATATCAGAGTCTCAGTTCTTTACAGAAGATTCATTTTAAAAGTAATTTCTACCTTACATATAATTAATTTGAAAATGTATTAAACTTAACAAATGGACAAGTTATTTTGGATCTTTGTTTCCGAAAAACAGGGTATGCTTAGAACTCTGCGTCAGCTGACTAGATCGATCTAACAGTACAGCTCCGTTGCAGTAATAGGTAGCGTGGAGCCAGGTTAAATTCCGGTGGCCTCTACAATCTATCAGGATGGCTTGAGAGCGGAGTGTAGGGCGTTAGGCTTCGGATCAAGAGGTCCGGCGTTCGAATCACGTCAGGGGCTCGGCAACTGTGAAATTGAGAACTGTTCTACACACAGTAAGGTTTGGGTGAAATGCTATATTGAATTTCAACATTTAAATGACGTTTTGCCAATTACTAGGTTGTCAAACAAGAGGATCTAGTACTCCAAACATACCTCCAACGATCACTTGTAATTCTGATTCGCTAAATGCCAATTTTCGGAAACGAAAAATCAGAAATCCTTTTTTATGTCATTTTCTGCTTCAATGTTGATTGAGGAAGGAGTTGTGTGATAATGAGATATCTCAAGCCGTTATTGAACAATATGAATTAACTGAACTTATCAAAAGTCTCAATGTGAGCAAAGACAGTGGAAATGTCGATATAAATCAGAAATTACTAAGAAATATATCACTTTCAATTGCCGCACCGCTTTGCTGTGTAACTTTTCGGTTGAACAGGATAACTTCCCATCTCAAAGAGGGAAGTAAATGTTGTCACTTTTTCTAAATGGTGATAGATATTGGCCGTCAAATTACAGGCCTATTTCATTGCTATATTTTATTAGTAAATAATGATTTATGATTACGTCTTTGATCATTGTTTACTGTTAAAATTTCGATTTGATTTTAACCAACAACTGTACCTTTCAATTTATCGAAATAAATAATGCTATTTGCAAATCCCTGGCTGAAAATAAATGCTTTTGTAGGTAATCCTTTGATATCTTTCAAACGTTTGACACAGTATGGCAAAAAGGGCTCATATTAAATTACATCGTGGTATCTATTGTTTACATGTTGAATGGTTTACACAGTTATTTAAAGTAATCCTTACCAACATGATTTTGTTAATGATTGCAGAAAATGATGATGGTGTAACATGATATTTCCCTGTATGATTCACAAACAGCCCAGCAAAAAGTTTTTCAACATTTAAATGTTCCAGTCGTACAAGTATCCCATATATGACAGCAATGAACGACGTTGGCGCCTTATCTACTTTACTAGATGTTGATTATATACATATACTTATTCATATATCCTTGATAGTAATCATAACGTATCCTCATATTGATAACTACGTTATACATACTCGATGTTCACTTTTATGATGAAGTCATATCTTTTAAACACATACAAAAAATAAACTGTTATACAATGGGATTAAAAGATAAAAATTATCTGAAATTTCACATCTGAACATTTAAAAAGCAAAGGCTCTTCACAAACATTGCTTGGCAAAGAATTTAATATACTTGAAATATGGTAACTATTCTATAATTTCAGAATATATATAGACTTAAGAAAAAAAAACATGCAGACATGCGATCGTATTCATGTTATAGCCATATTCTCGCTACGCAGTTAATGAGATTTGTAACCGTATATATGGGTAGTCAAATGTACAGCGTAAATCTTGTTTCTTGTAACATGAGAGACAGTTCGTACAGTACCAAAAACATGTTTTACATTTGGATTACACTTGTGACGTCATCCTATTGTTCTCACGCTCTATTAATTTTCACTAATGGAGAGTTGCATTTTAACTCCCTTTTTTTAACACTAAAGATAATGTTAATTCATTTAAGTAAATTGGTTGAATAAACATTACTTTGAGTATAGTTAAGGTAGGTTGATGATCTCGTTAATCTCTTTTTCTCATTAAAAATGGGCTTTGGCTCCATTATATTTAAGGAATGAAGAATAAATATAACATTTAACTTGAACTATTGCCAAATCTGAGTAGTATAGGTTCACTTGCGCCTTTTGTAGGGTGTATTATTAATCAAACTGATCTATCATCAGAATTATTATATATAAGAATATCACCAAAACGTCATTCAATACTTTTATGTGCGGTTACGCTATTCAGCCATGGGAAGCTAGAAAAACAAAGGAAGGTATGACACATTTGACATTATTGAATATTTATAGGTATTAGTCTCTTTGTTTCCGGAAGCCTCTATAGTACCCTAGGCCTGATATCTATCTGACAAAAGTCCCGTATTGCTTGCTATACGTGGTCCCGTGTCTATGAAAGGACTCACATCCAAATGTTGGCCCACCATGAGAGTTCATAAGACTGTCTATTAACAAATGAGAGCGCTGCCTTCTACTGGCAGTTAACTTCAATTTTTTTTAAATCGGTCCCGTTTTTGCCAAATGATTTGATGTTCAGGGATTTACAGAGATGATGTTGTTGCACACACTCACACAAAGATTTCTTTATTTTCGAAGCTTCCTAAGGTTGTGCTATCGCCATTACCACCAAGCTCACAAGCAGCGTTCAGTACCAGAATCTCATTCTCTGAATAAGCCCTTCGATCAGCATTGTTTTTGCGATCTCATTGTTTTACTTTTTAGGTGGGTCAGTGAGAAAAGTATCCTTTTTTCTGTTCACCAGTTCCCTAGTTTGAGCTCAATCGTTATATATAGTTACATATGGTTTAAACGTATTTATTTTCATGAAATTTTGCATGAAATTGGATTGGTCAACAAGCTAAGACAAGCTTATTTAAAGACCGCTCCATTGAACATACATATATACAAAAGACATCATCATGACAAACTGAAGTACATGAATAAAGCAATGAACTTATCTGAATCATGGAGATGTAATCAAATATGATGGTTAAATACATTAATGATACACACAGTCAATATCGGAGGTAACAGCATGTTTTGGTTTATGAAAATCGGTTGGTTTCAATGATAAATTGATGTACTGACTTAATAATTTCAGATTGATTTGACAGGTTCGAGGTAGGATTGCCGTATAAGATTGTGTCAAGTGAATGGCCACTTGTATAAAACAACTTACTTGATCTTACGGACTCAAAAAGAGAGCATACCAAGAAGTAGTGACGTGCATCTTCTATGGCTTGGCCACAAGAACATTCTGCTTTATCGGATATATGTCTGTTAAATTTGTCAGCGTTAAGATCGCTACATCCCAACCGTAGTCTACAATGTAGAATTTGACATCGCCTTGTGCCTATATTTTGGTCAAAATATATTTTTCTTCTTTTACGAGTCAATGCCTTTTTGAAATCATTTAAGTCGGTGAGTAATTTGATATCTTGTGGTAAAGCATTCCATAGTTTAACTGTATCGGGTAGGAATGAATTGCCATATAGAGCCGTGCGACAGGCTACAGTTTCTAAACTTGATGCATTTCTTAATGAATAGTTGCTTGCATGAGAGACAAGAGAAGGGACAAGTTCGTTTAAGTATTCTGGTAATCTGTTATGATACATTTTGTAAAACATAACGAGCTTACCTATCCTTCGTCTTTCATAAAGAGAAACATGAGATGTTTCACTGTAAATTTTTTTCATGGCTTGTACCGCTTGTTACATATCTCTTAAAGATCAGGTGAAATGCCCTATGGTCGATTTCGGAATTCGTTAAAAGGGATTACAATTTGACGTGGACTCAACTTTAAATTTCTGAAATCGGCAGCTAAACAACATAATTACGGCTTTGTAATTTAATTGCCTAATTACGACCGGCGAGCAGAACCTGAAAGGCCCTGTGGTCACTGAAGCGTGAATCTTTCGTGACGTGCTAGTTGGCATATCATCATTCGCTCGTTATGTAAAACAACACTAGCCGATAGTAAATCTCACAGTTTAACTGTCGGTTTTACCTACTAAACGTTATCCAAACAACTCAAACCTTAAAGGAATCTTTTGTTTAATTCATTGTCTGGATATTTCTATTTTTGCAAGCGCAAGACCCTGATTAAATACGATGCTGTGTGCACTTTCCTTCGGAATGTTTTTCAAAGTCACGACCCTGCGCCATGTTGTCATAGTTATAAGATTGCGCTAACGCGTGAGATCCCGGAAGTATTTCTTACATGAACTATGCTCACTTATTGGACATTATATTGATTGATGCACCGGCATCCTTATTCCCATTAAAATATAACCTTTATTAAGTATTAACGCATAATGTCCACCAGCTATTTAGAAAGCGAGATATCATTATCTATGGAATGTGTCTCATCATGTTCAGAAACGCTAATTTCAATTGACGGGGACGATACTTTTCCTTACTTATATGAGCCAAATGACAGTTCGAGTGGCACAGAAACAGAAGAGACGACAAGCAATCAAAACCGAGACAGATTGAACAACATCGACTGGTTTTAATTTCTTTTGGCATTTTCAATTTAATTTTATGCTATTACAACAAAACACAGAATTTACTATTAATGCTAAATTGCATTGGACTGATTATTTTAAAAAACAATTCTCCATTATATTTATATATTTTTTCAGTCAACAGAAATAATATAAATAAAATTAAATGTATTAATGACCATGGATTATTTGAATATGATATCCATATTTTTATGTATTTTGGCGTTCACGCAATTTTCTAAATGTAATGTAGGCATTTAGTGTATGGTGAGTGAGACATTATTGTTGATATCGTCGTAAGAATAGCTAAGTGGAAGTCAAATCCTATCACATTTGTAGGTCATACATCATAAATGTACATCCAAAGATAATTTCCTGGGTCCCGTTGCACAAAACTCTAAGGTAGCCTTAAGTCACTAAGGTTAACCTCGAATTGAAGTTGTTCATCAATTACGACGTCTGCCAAATGTTTTCACAACAATCAAATTGGTGTAACTAGTTTGTTTGTTTTTTATGACACACAGGTGGCCGTTATGTAATCCTATCGCATTCAATTTCAATTCTTGATTTAATGGTCTCTAATTATACCTTTTGAATTTTAACGCCTTGGACCCGCCAAGCGGAATATATGTCCTGTCATAGTGGCGTAACTCTTGGCATTCGACTGGTACTAAGTTTATTGTCACGGCGTCCAGTCATTTTGAACCAATGAACTTGTAGAATATATATTCAACCAATAAATTAAGAGAAGGAGATTTGGCTCATGCACCTCTAAGGACGATGACACACATTTAAAAAAGTACATCGTGAATAACGGGAACCAACATTCTTTAGGATTACATAGGATGTTTCTAACGCTTGCGTCAGGTATGTTTTCATGTCATTTAATGTTAAATTCAAAGACAGAGATATTACAACACGGTGTGAGATGTTATACTAGATAAGAATATGATATGTGTTAGTTAAGTACAAACGAATATTCCAATAAGTACTAAGTTGTCATGAAAGTGAAGTGAAACAAAATTATTTGTTCTATAGTCATTAAAAAAGATTCCACATTGTCTCCCGTTTTTTACAAAAATCTTCATTATTTCGAGACAATTTATAACTTCATATCGATAAATACAGTCTATGGGTATATATGTCTTTCTAAAGCTATTTCAAAGCGATACACGCCCCTGTGGATAAATACATGTTGTAACACTACGTGATATCCCATTGTAATTGGATCTCTCACCGACCAAGTTCTTTACCTTTTTGATAGTAACCCACCCAAGAAAACCGCGTCCAAGGATTGTCACAGTCTAATTAAGATGGATTTGACGACTGAGAGGGAAAGTTGATACCATGAAGCCGTTATATATCGTATTTTGGAATTCTTTCGGTCATGCTATTGCCTCTATTTTGCTGTTGAATTAGCTTAAAAATACAGAGAAAATCAAAGGGCTGGGAATTCAGCTGCCCACTAGCACGTCACACACTGGGCGTGGCTTCGAGTCATGCTTCGGTGATTTTGTGTAAGCGTTCGCCAGTCTCATTAGGCGGCTATCCAAAACAGGGGTATAAAAGGTCTGCTAGTAGTCGAATTAAAGCGTATATTTTTAATTTTTTTGGCTCTATTGGTTGATATAAGTGAAGCGAATACAGATACTAATTTGTAATATTCAAATTCATGCGTTACTTCTCCTCTTTAACAAGCAAAAACCTCTGGTTATTGATTTAACACAAGACTGAAGGGAGAGTAGTTTTAGTTGAGGTTTGAAAATTCGAAGAGTTGATAGAACTGGTATCAGAACATAGAAACTAGTGACCGAGGATGGTTTCAATGGGGAATGTTCAAAATCAAAAACATTGAAACTGCCATGTAAACACACTCGAGACTTTCTAAACTATTGATATTTTCCATTTGAAACATACAATGAACACACTTTTCCTTGACGAGTAAAAATATAGTCCTGCAAGTAAAAATCAGAGAACCTCCGATAACCTTTGCGTAGGCCTTGGAGTGAATGTGAATTATTACCTGACAGACCGATATGAGTTAACTCCCCTCATGACTGATAGACGTCCACCAACAACCAACTCTGTACCGAGTTGTAGAGATTAAATATAGGGTATGAGGTTTGTATATTTCACAAAGATCGTGAATTCATTAGAAGGGAGATAACTCTTTGAAGACTATCACACTGTCTCACAAACCATATGCCATAAATATTTCCTGTTACGAGTAGATATTATATGATGTTATTAATAAGACCTGTTTCTTTCCAAAATAAATTTACAAATAGACTTTTTACGATTAAGTGATAAAGTGTTGCGATACTTAGGCATGAAAAATATATACCAAGATTGTAAAGATAGGCCATGAGTTAGAGTAAGAATTGTCTACGAAAGCTGCTATCATTCCTCCAAAAGTCTGATTTAGAGGTGCCCGGGTATTTCAATTGCACTTCATATTGTAAAGGTTCTGATATAATTTTAATTCATAACAGTTTTTGTTTCTTTTTAATAAACTATAAAACACTTTGTCCTTTCCTTGTTTTGTTTGAAATTATTTGCATATTTCTTGCTTATTTTCATTTGGTCTCATTGTTCTTCCATTCCAGTTTTTGATACATAAGCTTTGTTTCTCTGTTGTGATACAATCCTTCAATGCTAAGAATTTGATGTGTAAAGGTGACTCTTAAACTGTCTGGTTGTTGTGATCTAGTCACTAGTTTTGATATTTTGTTGATACAACATCGTCTAAGACAATATCAACGGCATGCATTCTCCTACAATAAATGTTGAAACTTATTCGAGTAACATTTCTGGCGTTTGAATATATTCATGATGGAAATGGTTTTTGGCTTATTATATTGCAATTGTTCAGAAATTTGGTATCAGAAATTTAGTTGATCCTATTAGAACAGTTAAAAATGGCCTTACATCTGGATCATGATTTAAAACTGATTTTGCAAATCTGGTTTGTAAGCCAAATGAAACTTTGTAGTCAGGTGAGAGTATTTTCGCAGTTATTTGCAAATTCATCCCATTTGATATTTTTTCTTGTGTTGTTTTGAAACGTTGTGGCAGTACAAGTATTTTTCAAATTTGCTGTAAGATGTAGAAATAAATAAGTATGTTCGTACATGTAGTTTAAAAATTATGCAAATGTGGTTTGAAATCCAAATGAAACCTAGTAATTTTACCAATAAGAAAAACATACACGATTTAATTATTTATCATGACAATTGAAAAGTGGAAGGAATATGTAAATGTATGATAATATTAATAATAATAATAATAATGATAATATGATAGAAAATTGTTGGACAAAAGACGTCCTCTCACGCATTGCCTATTCATACTCCTACCCTTATGACTTGCTAAGATTGGCCTTGTCCCATTTCCAGAGTTTCTTTGTTTGTCGCCAAGGCTGCTGTGCCTTGTAGCGATGGCCCAATTAAAAATTTAAATTTTTTGCCGAGAAGGGCGCTGCACTTAAAACAGAAATATTGACTGCAAGGTTTACCTTAACCAGTGATCGACTGGTGAAGTTTAAAGCCATGTGGGCAAAATGGTATAAAGAAGGACAGCTGTCATTATTAAGTTAACAGAAGTATCGTATCAAAACACACTTTCAATTACAAACAAGACACATCAAAGGAAATAACCAGTTAATAA
The DNA here is from genome assembly GCA_921293015.1 of Phorcus lineatus. Lineage (NCBI taxonomy): Eukaryota > Metazoa > Mollusca > Gastropoda > Trochida > Trochidae > Phorcus > Phorcus lineatus. The sequence continues at coordinate 50,675,362 of OV121083.1, forward strand.
TGATCTCTCCTTTTCAAGCTCTTCTTGTTCTAACTGATGTTTGTGGACCTAGTTGTGTCAACTGAGCTCAGCAGTATGATTTTTTAATGTCAGTGATGTTACCAAGATTTCTAAAATGTATTTAATTCTTTTAACAATTTGGTCAAAGCTCTAATTTGCCTTCATGAATTTCCAGCAAATGATTCTTTCTCCTTCTGTTTTGGGAGTAATCATTGTCCTACCCTATCCATTATCCTATCACTTCAAATTTATCATTTGTGTTACCTTCAGTGATGTTACCATTTAAATAGTAACCTCACTGACAATAAAAGGTAGCATCACTGATAATTCATAAATCATGATTTAATATGTTGAATTGAAACTATTACAACAACAAACATGCTTTGATTTGCAAATGGTAAAGTAAATATTATTTTGAACTCGTTTGATACTACAAATAGCAGTTTATTTCTTTATTTCGGTACAAAGGTGTGGGCCATTGGCCCAAAGTATAACATGGTACATACATAGTAATGATAATATATACTTGCACAAGCAGTTTAATAGCTATTTCACAATTGTTTTGAGGCGCGTGGTAAAGGTAACAAGCCAGATTTCTAATAACAGATTCTTGATGGGAAGACATAAACATGGTATATATATATGGTGACACTATAAACAATGGTAATACTTTAATACTCAAAACATAAAATATGCTATTGACAATGATGAGGCAAATTATATGTAATGAAAAAAATGATAGCTATGTCCAAGTATACTAATTTTCATCCATTTTCTCACCAGCAGGGCACTCATTGCAGTATAAAAAAAACAGGAATGTTACGGACAACAGAGATAAAAAAAAAAAAACAACCTGAGAAGTGCCAAGATTTTCCTAAAAATAGAGGCATGGGCTCTGCAGCTCATCAGGCTATCTATAATTTATAGCACATATGGTCGCAGGGTTACCAATTTCGGGGCACAGTATTATGAAAAAACATGAGTTTCAGCTTCTAGGGGTTTTGTTTGTGGCGAATAAGATAAAAATAGGTTATAAACTCTTATGATGGCATCATAGGGCAACCAAATCTATATCTTAAACAGAATCCCATTAACTAAAGAGTCTGTACACAAGGATTTTGCTTTCAAGGACTGACTTTGAGGAAACATTTTTTAGTGAACAAATGGAGATGTCTATAAATCATTTGTGCTGTTTATAGGGAAAGTCCTATTGGGGTATTTTTGTGGAAACAAAATTCAAGGGCACATTTCAGTTTATACATGTATGTTATTGGTACATGATCTTCACATAACTCAGTTGAAACATGTTACTGAGGGTAACCATTTAGTTGATTTGGTTTTGACAACTAGATAAATGAGGGCACGCACTTGGTAAAAAAACAAGATTGAGAAGTCATGCCGTTCATCGCGATCGGTGTTATGAATGTTAAAAGGATTGTTACACCATAATAAGGCATTGTTAATTAGTCTTATCATAAATCCTTTGTAAATGGGTGAATATTCTAACCATAAATATATTTGTGGGAATTTTTCTCAACAGACTCTTGAATGGTTGGTTCATATAACTTCAGTTACTGTTACATTTGAACTTTGAAGTTTATCAACTGTTATAGCTCACCATGTTGAATGGTTTCCAATCTAGTCACATAGTGTATATGGTCTTGTTATGTTCGACTGTATAGTGCAATATAAGATGAAGGAGTGATCTTATTAGTGGTATATTGATTCCTTATCAAAAGACATGAAGTGTCAATCTGTTAACTATACATTATCTGGCTTTTATATTCACTAGTGAAAGACAACCAGATTCATTATAGTGGTACTATGATGCATTTTACTATTTACTCATTTTGATAAAGTTATGAAATAAATCTAGTAAAAATCTTGATGAAATTTGAAATGTTCCAAATTTATTATATCTTATGAAACAAACCACTCATGAAAAATGAAACTTTAACCATGATACTTGTTTAAATAAACCTTTTATTTGACATTCACCATTTCGGATATATATTTTTTTATTTCAGCGTGTCAACAGTTTATATAATAGACAGAATAAGTAAGGGATATTGAAAATCTATAACTCATTTTTCATTAGGTTGTCAAGCTAAAGACATTTCATTATTGATAACTTCATCATTCCAAATATCCCTAATTATTGTTAAGGTAAGTATCTTGATGGTGGTGTTTATGCAATGATCAAAAACTTTCTCAGGGATGTAGGTACGTACAGTGTAAGCAATGTTTTTTTATTCAAAAATCAACGATAGAAGACATTTTGTCCTGCTTTCCTACAATACATATAGTGTCGTTGTGCACCTTCATTAAGGTTCCATTTTATATCCAGATCAACTCATAGGGATGCGACCAAAGCTTCAGTACAAATTATATTATAGCATCCTGCCAGGGTCATACGTAAGACGTCATGTAGAGACTAAGCAGAGAAAGTAAGGCTAATATTTGCTCCAGCAACTTTGAAATTAAAAGAGAAGTCCCTACTTTCGATTTATTTTGAAATAATTTGCCAGCAAAATGTTAATGGGATACCCTTATAGTGTCAAGGATCTCCATCATTTTTAGTTTCCTAGTGATGTGTCAGCATCATAAGTTGTCCATTTGAACGTGAAAAACAGAGACTCAAGCAAGTTATAAATAGTTGTATATAGAGTATAGAGGATTTTGTTTGAATTCTGTCAGGACCAGATTTAGAATTTTAGGAAACATACAGTATTAAGAGGCTTACGATCAGATGCAATTGACGATAGATGCATAACTGAAGAGACTCTTGAGACTTCCAACAGTTGATTCAAAAAACGGTCTTGGACGGAGTCACAAATCCAGCCATCAAGTTAGGACAAGATGCAGTTCACGACCGTCATTGACCAAAGATAAATCGCTGTCTGTATCTTTGATACGTGGGACAGTGAAGGTAGTATCTCCCCTGGAACTGGAACGATAACTGTGAATAGAACGGACAACGTTGTATGGCTTAAACTTCATTGGCAAAATGATTTGTCAACTTAAACTTTGACTAATGGGGTTGTTAGGTCAAGCAAAGAAGGCGGAAGGTCTTCAATGCCAATTTGTTAAACATTTAATTTAAGTTAAGTTTACTCACCACATCGCCCTGTATCCCTCTCACAAACTTCACAGTTGTCTAGACACTTTTTTCTACAATTGTGAGACCATCTTCCTTCCACACAGCCGAAGGTGCAGACAGAAGATCTCATTTGATGGTTATGGAAGCACTCCCTGTCGACACAATGGATAGGGCACGTCTTGTTGCAGTGATGACCATAGAACTCCGATTTGCAACCGTTGGAGCACTCCTGTTTTCCCTCCTGGACACAAGTGCCGTTTAGACACCCAGACGGACACCTGTCCTGACATTTGTCCCCCGTCCACCCTGCCCTGCAACCTTTTGTACAATACCCATCAGCACGGTAGCAGAATTTGCTCACGCAGTTTCTTGAACATTCCTTTTCGCAATGGCTGCCCCACCATCCGTCTGAACAACCGTCTCGACATGTCCTTGTATTCCAGTGACAGTGTCTTCTTCCGTCCTTGCCTGAGGCACAGTGTTCAGGACATGGAACACTGCATCGGTCTCCGCTCCATCCAGGGTTACATGCCTTTAAACATTTACCATCCTCTTCATGACAGACTCCTCCTTCACAACCTGTACTACAAATCCTCTCACACCAGGATCCCCACCAGCCGAGTCTACATCCTTCTAGACAGGCTCCTGTAACTCGCTGACAGTAGACGTTTTGCTCGTAGGTTGGATAACAGTTGTGTGGACAGGAAGTTGTACAACCTTCTGTGTAGTACCCGGCTCTACAGCCAAAACAGCTTCCATTGCTCTGATGACAGCCACTGATGTCACATTTACCTCTGCACGTGAACTCGCACCTTTCTTCCCACCAGCCTATCTTACACGACTCGCACCTGTCCAGGGAAGACGATTTTCGACAGTTGGTTGACAACATTATTCCTGTTGTCATTGGAATAGTGACTGAAGAAAGAAAGGTCCTTCACTTACATCAATCAATTTTATTAATTGAAACGTTTCCATTCTCAATCGGATGTTATTGACATTACATCCATTGAAAAGTATTTATGAATGATATAAATATTCAAAACTCCGTATCACGGATAAACTAGTTCAGACTAATGTAAACAAAAACCTAATTTATTTTACAATCGCTTCAGAAATGAAACCATACTTACAAAAACATATCCCGAATGTGAAACAAAGAACAGAACTACCTTCATACAATCTCCTTGAAAGACCGGCATATCAAGAAACCATCAAAATTCATTTGTTTATTTGTCTAACCATTTAGTTTTTGTGAAAAAGTGTTGTCAAACATGATCGAAATATCTGCATTACTGCATAAACACATATTTTCTTAAATCAATTGTTCCCCAATTGTTATTAACAACTAGAAGGGTAAGTCCCCTCTATCATAAAGAAGATTACCCGGACATGTTACCCGGAACCAGTTAGCAGAGAGGACTTTTAAAACTTAACCCTGGAAATCCGTGTTGCGTATTTTTAGTGTTAGAGTGGTAATATGTTATTTAACAATCGCTATCCGCTAAAATAGCTCTGACAGGTAAACGGATCTTTTGCGGCACATTGACGGGGATTTGATATCTAGGAACATTAGCATGACCTTAGTATTAAGTTTAAATCCATATCAACTCCAGGAAAAAGGGACTTGATATCACACATGTTTTGGTTCAAACGGGAATAGAAAAGAAGTCGATGATTCTTCAACCTGGAACCACCAATTACTTAGGATATCACCTCGCTAGGAACATGTATTAAAGATCTAAGCAGCATGATTTGTGATAAAAAAAAATAAAATCATTTCCAAACAGATTACCGTCCGACCAAGAGAGAATGAGGAATACTTCTATGGATAACCTACATCAGTATTGCAAGAGTGCAACGTTTCGGTGTAAAAGCTAACACGCTATTTAGCTTGATTTCAGTGTTAACATCTTCACCGAAAAGTCGCACTCTTGCGATAAAGAAGTTGAAAATCCAAACAACTCTTCCTCATTCGACACATTATAGATGCCTCTCAAAGACGTCATTAGCTGTCTAACAAGTGGTATTAATATTTACTATAACAACAACAAATTATACAAAATCCTGATTTGTACTGTATCTGATCTTGAATTTTTTCGGCGTCTGGTACTGAACGGCCCCGTCATCTGTTAAATATCTTTCAAGTAATATGATGTTAAACTAGAATTGGAAGCCACTGAATAAGAAATACACAGACCTTGAAAAATTAAGAAATAACTTTCTGGGATATGGTTTAACAATTCAAGATATGCTTTACTAACGGCAAAGATAGCTTTAGATTTTCATGTTGGTCACAACGACAATCGCTCGTGCTTCTGATATGCCAAATTATAAATACCCTTTTTCACATTTAAGCCTATGAGATAGCTTATTTATTAAACAGGTAAGTGAGCTGTGCCATTCGTTGTCACGGCAGCTTTTTGCGTGTGTGTGGGTGTGGGTGTGTGTGTGTGGGTGTGGGTGTGTGTGTGGGTGTGGGTGTGGTTGGGTGCGTGGGTGGGTGTGTGTGTGTGTGTGTGCTGGTTGGAGGGGTTTGTCGTTGATATGTGTCATTCACTTTCCCAGGGACGTAGAGATTTATGAACGTCTGGCGAAGTAGGCTTTCCATATACTGTTGTAGACAGCGCTATAGCCCATTCAATTGCAGCCTTTATTTTGAACTTTAAATCATTAGAACCTATATAGTTGGCTTTGCTAAGTTTAACAAAATTCGACTGGCGTTACATAAGGAGTCTCATCCTAATCAACGTTGGAGGCTGTGACAGTGACAATCTCATTATTACGGTCCAATGAATTGGTTTCAGCCTCAGAAGTTGGCAAATTATTTAGGTAGTGTTTACCCCTTGGTATTGCCTTTGTCTAGCAATTACCTGTTTACAATGATCATATTTATCGGCCTCTGAAGTCATACATGTTTCCGCCGGTCTAGTTTCTTCATCAACATAATCAAGGAAAATCACGTGAATTCCAACCCCATCCACTTATGAAAGACAGATCGATTTATTGCGCAAGCCATTTTATATCTGGCCATCCATTAAATATGTTAAAAAATCATGTATCTTAATTCAAACTGTTAATAAACGTATTTTCTCAAAGAACGCTCAATGTTGATATTTCTTGTCAACAGTAACTCTATACATTTATGTACGGAATATCGTTGACAATGATATTTCTATACGTGAATAGATCTCAAATGGGAGTGCAATGGACGTTGCAGTAGGAAGTGGAATTCATTTTCTTAATCCTACAAATTGTATTGAATACATAGTCGTTTATCCCTTGCAATTTTGTTGCTGCTATATTTTCAATCAACAGCGGTTATTTACCTGTTCGATAAACAATATATGGGATATTAATCTTAGTCTAGTTAATGCATATCTAATTTTGCAATTTAAACCTTTTACTCATTATATTTCAAATCAAAAGTAGATTCCCTCATTTCCTGATATCAAGAAGCTATAAAGTTATGCTAGAGCCGTTGTTATAACAGTGACATTAAATCTGTTAATTAACATCAAAGGGAGCGACCATGCACAATATATGCCAATTACTCTAAGGATATCTTGAACTTTGAAATCTACCAGAAATTTCCCCGAATTAGAGTTCCCTGAGAAAGAGAATTGTTTGATGATTTAACCATTATTTAAACGTTCGTTAATATCGCTGTACACTGTGTCATTGGTATTGTTAGAATCAAAAGAAGCAACAGTCAATACTTGAACGCAAAATGAGACTGAAGTCAACGTCCGCTTAGGGGAAAGTGTATATAGATCCAAAAAAGAATTACTTTCGAGATCTTACTGATACAAAATGATATCTTACGTCTCAATGGAAACAAATTGCTTTCAAAAAACCAATACGGCTGTTTTCAAAAACAAAAAATACTTGACGAAACATATCCCAACCGTCTAACAAGCAACAGTGATACCTTTGTACAAAATATATGGAAGACTGGCATATAAAGAAATCATAGGAATTGATTTGTTCATTTCTTTTACAGGTTTAAATTCTGTAGTCATAATAACAGATAAACAAAGAACTATCACTGTTAATAAAATTTACTATTTTCTTAACTTAACTTTTCTAGGTATTTTACAATATTTAAACAGTATATATCAGAATTCTAGTTTCGAGATTTTTCTCAAGAAATAGGTGCACGAGGGGCCCTTGTTTAAGGAATATGTCACTATAGCCATCATATGAATGGAACTTATCCTAGGAATCCATGAATTTGGGGATTCGTGGTAACTGCTTATAAGCAATGTTCTCTCTTAAAACCAGTTGTCAATGTCCCAAATCGTTATATATACTGTTGACATGTCTGTATAAACGTTTATTATTTCTGTACCTTGTAACTTTGTAATAGAGAGGTTAACAAAAGCGATCCGTGTGTTTGTCTTATCATTTAGTTTTTTTAGATAATGTTGTCAAACATAATAGAAAGATCTATTATTGCGTAAACAAATAGTTTCTCAACTCAAAAGTACCTCTAATATTATTTACAGTAGATAGGGGAACTCCCTTCAATTATCAAGAAAATACCTCGTCATGTGACCCACAAGCAGTTAGTTTGAAAAAGGTTATTACCAACTGGGACAACTTTTTAGGGTCCCTTTATTGGCGGAGTAGTAATCCGCTATTCGCTCACATCGCCCTTAGTCGTTGTTTGGAAACTCAGCTATGCAATGCTATTGATATCACACTTTTATTCATAAAGTGGTCAAACCCTATTCATACGGGTGGCTAGCAGAAGGCAGTAGTCAATGAGCGCATCATATCACAATGCTATATCAAGCCAAACCTTTTATTTGAGCAATTACATATAACCATGAGACTCTATTCAGGTATGTATAAGAGCAATACTAAACAATATCATGGCCAAATTCTGTATAGCAAAGGCAGGTAGAATCCTAAGCTGCGATCAATTTTGTATGAATCTAAACTTGAACCACATTTTATATTGAAACAAAGGAAAAGTGTAGCTCGATCTGTTGGAGACCTATTTATTTATTTATTATGAGTAAGTAGCATTATCATATGGGTAGCATTGGATGGGGCCAGTATCTGGGAACATTAGCATGACATTATAAAGTTTAAATCAATATTAACTCCAGGAGAGACATAACTGGTTTTACACAAGTGTTGATTCAAACGGGGATGGCTGGGGGCGTCGATGATTCTACCACTGAGAACCACAATTAGTTACTTAAGATAAAATTTCGTGGAGAACATAAAGAAAATGCCAAAAATTTTAACAGCATGATGTGAACAATATATATACAAATAATACAATTATTTCAACACAAAATACCGTGTGACTTATATGATTGAAGAATAATTCTTTGTATTGAGTACCTTTTTTATTGCAAGAGTGCAACGTTTTGGTGTTGAAGCTATATTTTACTTAATTACAGTGTTAACATCTTCACTGAAAAGTCGCACTCTTGAAATAAAGAAGTTGAAAATCCAAAAGAAACTCTTCCTCATTTAACAAGTTATGGATTATTCTGAAAGAAATCATTAGCCGTCTACCAAGATCTATTAACAGTTTATACAACAAAAAACAAAAAATAACAAAAACCCTGTCTTTAACCTGATTGTTACTGTTTGAACCGACCTTTCAATTTTTTATCTGCGTCTGGTACTGGCCTCGCCATCTGTAAAATACTCTTCAAGTTATATGATGTAATTCTACAAATTGAAAGCCACTTAATGAGAAATAAAAAGACCTTAAAAATTAAGTAATAACTTTCTATGACATGATAATACAATATAAGTTAATGCTTTACTTACGACAAAGGGAGAGTAAGACGTTCATGTTGGTCACAGTGACGATCGCTCGTTCTTCTGATATCCAAAAAGTAGTAAAGATCCATGTTTATACTAGAGATCACATGACCTACTAAAAGTCACATGACAAAAGTGAGAGACTTCAACTCTGATAAGACTGTCAATATTAAGTTAATGCGTTCAAAGTAAAGGTTTTCTGGTGTACAATGAATAATGGTTTTTAATGTGTATTAAATTACAAGTGGAAACTCAAAGACCAATGAATTTTATAATTCTGTTGATAATCAGTTTGTAAACTATTTTATCAGCTGACGAGATTATAAAAAAAAATTGAATTAAAAGTAAACTAGATCACTCTCTCTCTACAACTAAGCTATTCTCAGAACCAAGAGCACCGGGGCTCCTCTGAGATGTCAGTAGATTTCCTTCAGAATGCTCCACCGTTTTGCCTGAACATGTTCTTGATCTGCTAAATCACTACTGAAGTCTTCCCAAACAGTGGTCGTTTGGCATCATTCCTCCATTTATCAAGAATTGTACCCCACAAGATCCCAAGAACTATTCGTCTATAACACTATTAGATGTAGTTGTAAGAAACGTTGGGAAAATACTTTGAAAGAGGGTGAAACTTGATAGAAACTGTTACAGAAGAAACGTTACCTTTTTTAACTTGAATACAAAACACAGAACAATATGGATATTATCAGTCAACTTCGCCGCAACCGTACTGAAGCTGCTTTCAACGTGAAATGGACTAATATCATATGCATAGTGGTGACATTCCCGTCATCAATCGGTTACCTGTTGTCACCAGACACAGAGGATGTGGGGAATATTTATGAGCCCGTAACACATACAAAAACGGTGTCTCTTCTTTAAATGAAGCCCGATATTGCTTACGTTAGACAACCGTCAACGCTATCTCTAGGTGACGTCATTGAAGGTATACACCATAAGTCGGCGTTTGTTTATGCAATCATGCTTCAGTGGAACTTGGACAGTTGAAATCCGTTAACAATCGTCACTGCAGGTGTTTAATTGAAACTAAAAAAGCCAGCAGGTGTCGTTATTCAATATTTGGAATTTTGTTTGTTTTCACAGCGTTTTTCTTTTTATTGTTGATCATATCTGGTACTTAAGTTATACCTTTCATGATTTGAGAGTTTATTCGATAAAAGGGAATAACATGAACTAGTACAAACACTTACTGTGACCCCTGATTTGATTACCAAGTGGACAACATGTTATATAGCTTTAAGTGATTAGTTAGTTAGCTTTAAGAAATTGAAAGTTTTAAAGTACAACTCAAACTTCTATCGTTTGTCGTTGTTCCATCAGAGTCATTACAATTTGCTGTAGAGTTTCTACTGTAACTGGGTTTGGTTGGACATAAAGACTAGTTACACAATTGAAGTATGTTGTATTTAATCTATATGTTACCTTGCGTTTGAACCAATTCAACTTTTCATATATATATATATCTTGGCGAGGATAAATAAAAAACACAGTATAGACAATTCCTCAGAAAATGGTTTGAGTTTTGTAGTGGAAACTAAATTGTCATGGTCCACTTTAACCGCCTGTCGGAGGGGTGTTTTTCAAAAGAATGTAGGGTATACGTCTTTCAATACTGCTGGGTCCATTCTTTCCACAAGTATGTTCCCACCTCCTGTTGAGATTTCTTTGCCGTTTTCATTTGTAAACCTTCATATGCTACGAGAGAAATGACTTGGGGCACGAACATCGTGTTAAGTTTGCTGAGAAAATGTCTCTCAAGTACGATTGTCGTTCAAAAAGTTAAGTTTTAAAGTACTGACTGTGAGCGCAAAGGTTGTATTTTATCTACGATGTTGTTACCTTTACATGAGGATCTCATATACATGTAGCTTATCAAAGAAGGTTCTCATAAATCACTAAGTGACTGGTTGTGTACCTTGTTGCATTTTTTTGTTTGATTTATGACTGACCCAAATGAACATAAATTAGACAGGAATTAAACAACTGCCTTAACGTCTTTAATGTTTTCTCAAAACGAAAATGTTGTTCTAAATGTGTTGTTATTTATCAAACAGTATAAGACTGTCGTATGAACTGTTAAAAATGAAATTCGTACTAATAACTAAAACGAAATCTTTCAACTGTCATTTTTTTATCAAACATTTGAATTGTACCTTATTTCTATTATATTCACCGCCTGTGTATGTACCTTTGAATGTGGGTCTGAGGCCTAAGAAACAATACACTTTTGGACCTGTCTTGAATAAAGTAACTGTAATGACTTGTGTTTTCACCAGCAGGATTTTGTCCTTTTTTATCTGTCCAATTTCATATGTTAAAATTACCTCGCACAGCGTCTCTGTGCACAAGAGAAATAATACAAGTTCACCCCTGTTAAAAGAGAATTATTTCTTTTAAGTTGGTGTAAGGAAAGATAAATTCATAAAGTACATGTGCCATATCCAATCTGATTTGGAATTTTTTCTTCACTTTTTTCCCCAGAGTTGTAGCTTCAAGGATTTCACAATTTTAAATAGAGGGGCCTAATTTTATACGTGCTTTGTCTTTGTTTTGTTGTTTATTAAACCGTTTTCCCCGGATGGTATGAGCGACTACATGTTAACTACATAAAGAAGCTGAATACTGTCAATTGTGTAAATCAAAAACGTTATAACATGATCTGGAAAACTTTTCTAATTTTGATTAACATTGTCGAGTCAAAACATTACAACATTCATATAATATATTTTTCTGATATAAATAATTACTATTATAATTATTAATAACAGTACATTTTACTCACTAGAAACTCCAAAAAAGATAAGTTTTAAGTCCAATGAAGAGTTATCTCCCCTGGATGTTGTTATTTTTACTATATCTTTGTTATAGTCAGATAACATATGATTTTTGTTATTTAGAATCTTATTTTAGTACGCATATTGTATAAGGGTATCACTTTACAAAAAACCCATATGCACATCAGAAATGTATCAAATCGATAAATAAATAATATTTTACACAATTATTTTTTCTGAAATCTAACTTATTTGTGATTGACTACATATTGCCTTAGAGTGCATTTGTCCTGCAGAGGTCCTTATTATTAATGCATCCATAAGTGGAAAATTCAATAATGATATTAAAAACTCTACTATGAAAAAGTATTTTGTCATCTAATGTTTTCATCATCCGGTACACAGCGGGGAGACCATTTTTAAAGTGTTTGTGACATTATAGTTTATGACGTAATTATATTCAGGACATATATTTCGACAAATGAAACCAAATGTCCTTGAGTTGTTATCAACGGTCATAGATTCATTAAATAAAAAATACAAAGTGTTCTAAAATACTTTACCTAGTGAGTCTGCCTCAAGTAGATTTTTGAAAAAGTCATATTTTTTTAGATTGCATTACTTAACAGTGAATGAATATCATTGGACAATAGTCTTGTGGTACATAAATTGCTTCTAAACAAAGAAGCAAACTGGTGGAGAGTTATACATGAGCGAACCATGGGTGGAACTGCGCTGAAATTCAGTGTAGCATTGCACCCAAACCTGACTGCCTGTAGAACAGTTCTCTACTGTAGACAAAATGGCCGAGCTCCTGGCGGGATTCGAACCACATAAATCTTTATTCGAAGCCGAACGCGCAAAGCACTGCGCTAGCCCGCCCCCAGTTCACAAGCGGAAGTGGACGTCAAATGCTGCTACATTCTCACTGTTGCAATGTCTCTGAACATTTAAAGTTATAGTTTTAGAAAAATATTTTGTATATTTTATTTTATTTCAGTAAATTCCTTATTTCATGTTGTTGCCGCGGGAAGCTAACCCTGTATTTTGTTCAACCTATTCTGGGTAGTAAACAGTTACATGTATGACTGCCAGCAAGTGTCTTGTCTTGTCAACTGAAGTCTAATTCGACAAGCTTAGTCACTTTTACCACGCTATCAACAATTCCCAATACTTTTATCATATGTTAGAACCTATCCTTATCACTACTGTTTTAGAACGTGTTATTTCTAGATCTGAAGATGCTGACACTGCCCTGAATTTACATGCAGACCTGAAAGGTAGCACTTAATATCTTAAAGAGAATATGTCATGTCTGATTAACTTTTAAATGTTTACCATTTACTTTGAAATAACTCACCAGTTTCTTCTTATTTGTCTGTAGGTCGATTTGCTGTATGTTTTACAGATATTGGGCTATATATATGTGTGTAAAAATGTGTTTTGATATTGAAAAGGCATTGATACATGACACAGTATTCACCATTGTACATAATTCATGAGATATTCTCTCAAACTAACATTTGATATTCGACCTCCAAAAACCTACAATATGACTTTATCGTAATAATCATATTTTATTGAAATGACATTATACACACGTACAAACAAAACCGTTAGAATTTCATCAATGTACATTTTGCTCATAACGAAAATTGCTAAAATAAAATCTTGCTTATCATAAGCTACAGTTGCTTCGCCAAAAAAGGCTCTTTGATACCCTGACGTCGCCTTTAAACTCGATACTGGGGGAATAGGTTACATAGTTACAGTTCTGCAGCTAGCTTTTCATAAACTTATCAGTAAGCCCCTTCAATTATACATTCGTTTTTATCCACACATTGTTCTGAATTTTATGCGATTTGATTTTTAAATGTTAAACTATGCGATATTGTCTTGACACTGTATCGATATTGATGCCAGCTTTAATTTTGTTGATTTCAATCATTTGAAATGAATGTGAACTTTGAATAACTTTATCCGAAACAGAAGATTATTCATATTGCATAAGATCGTTTACCTTATTGAAACACTAGGGTAATAGGAGGCAATTCTGTTGTCGCTAAAATGTTTAATTTTCGTCTATTCACAGGGAAATGATTAAATAGAATTTATAATAATTTGTTACCCATATGTAAACATTCCTGTGTACGAAACACAGGTTTTGAAAGCACCTGCTGATGTCTGTATCTGCCAGGAGTTATATGTATCATCACAGACAATGTAATAGTACTCAGAGACATTGAAACACTATCTGCAGTTAGCTAAACTAATTGTAATACAATGTATTCGATACACATACCACTCATATAGGGAACACTTGTAACAAAATATTGCTCACAAAAGAACTTTTTGGGGGAATTTTAGGGGGGGAAGGGATGAATTTGTAATTTTAAACCCATATGTTTGAATATGAAAGAAATGTATAGACGATATATGCATATAAGTAGATTATAAAGCCCTAACGCATGTAACGCATGATAGTATACGTAGTAAATCATAGCTTCGGTTTATCAATAGAGATTTTATTTAAGGTAATTTTTCTTACAAGTTTTCTCATACTTATTATCTGCTTTTCTGTTCGTCCCTTCTTAATAAAACATTTAATTCATATACATATATAAAATCCCAATCAAAATTTGAAGCATGAGACGATGACTGCTTAGAAATATTTTACGACTTCTTCATTCTACTGTAGAAATAAATCTTTTTATGAATATTATATATATAATTGTTGGCCCTGAAACAATACCGGGTTCTTTACTAACACAACCTTGATTATTAAAAATAAGAAATCTTCATAGTCCAATGAATTGATGATGATTGTTTTCAAAATAAGAAAGTGCTTCGAATAAACTTATTGGAAGGATACCGTTCAATTTGTATATGGAGCTGAAAATGTATATGCAATATATTTCAAGGCTTCTCCTATTTCATCCTCGGAAACTCAAGGTTAACGCTCATTCAATACTTCATTAAAATATGTAATTTATTTTTTGCTTTGTAATTTTATTTTGATAAATAACTTCATATATAACATCATATAAAAATGATATCATTAAAAGATCGCCAGAAATATTTACCCAATGACGAGTTGCCTCCCCTTAATAAGAGTTTTTAATAACCTAATAACTTTCATTTGGTGGGAAAGCTTTATTGTTTAATGATTTTATGCTAAACTTTCTTTTTTTTCAGCTTGCTGTTTGAAGGCCCTGATATTAAAGTTGAACAAAAACTTTGTTTCTATTTTCTTAATGAACGTATTGCATAAGGGGGTTACAATATCAATGCAATGCATACTATAAAAATCAACAGATGGGGCACAAAGCTAAATAATTAATTAAAAATATATATATGTATTCCCATTTTATTATTCAATATCACTCGGAATATCAAGATCTCGTTGTACACTAAACAATATTTTTAATGTATATGTTGATCTGTATATATGAATACAAAATTACAATTCACTACAAATGTGAATATTTAAATATACATAAAATCATCCAATAACATTGATATTACACAAACATTGAACTATAAGTAATTTTCTTATCTGCTTAAAAAATCAATTTATCATATAATTAGCCATGGAATACTAGGATTAATCAGTGGATTGAAATAAACCCTCTATCAAGCTAACTCCGATTTTCTTTTGACCAAAAAATACACGATACATCTTTGCTAGTCTGAGACTGTATCTACTTTCCACTATTTAACCAATTGAGATTTAACTTGATACACCCAAAATATCTTACTATCCTGATATTGATGAAATAGTTATACCACTTGATAGAGTTTGCCAAACACAAGGTTTATTATGTCTTCTGGCATTCACCACTCATGAAATGTAAACTTTAACCTAGATATTTCATAAAATAAACCTGATATTTGACAATCACCATTTTGTATCCTCTTTATTTTGTATGTCTTGTATTTATTTAGTTACAGTAAATAGTGGGTTCCAATAGCAAGTTATATATAATATGACAAAGAATGATATGTAATATCAATGGAACAAAGGATAATGATGTTTACGCAAGTTCAAACAATAAATGTTATAAATTCGCACACGATATATACTAGTACATTTTGGTTCAACAATATAGCTAAAAGAGGATAATCTAAGAAAATACTTTTGAAGATGTTCATAAGGATCTTATTGAGTCTGTTGATGCAATGATTAGACCTTTCCCTGGGATATGGGTAGACAGACAAGGTTCTTTCTATTCAAGAAATATAAGGGAGACATACTGTCCTGCTTTCCTACAATGCTTATCTTGTTGATAATAACCTTCATTAGGTTAGGTAAGGAGATCCTCGTGGTTACAACTTGTTGTTTATTCCTTGTCAAATGTTAAATGATCAACATAAGAAAGATGGTGAATCGTCAGTCATACATCTTTGATGGCTGACGGATGACAATTGAATGTTAAATATCATGCATACAATGTGTTATACAATTGCATATATAAAATACTTTTACAAACATTATGATTATGGTTACACTTGTATGATGATTGTTTACATTAAGGTGATGAATCATATATCATGGCTAAAATTATCTACAGTGGGTGTTGATGAGAAAGCTATAAATATCTATCATAGTTCGCTTTCACGCACTGTCTTACGTGTTCGTGCTGAAGTTAGTGATACGCGATAGATATGCTTACTTTATGCACGATCTGGAATATCATGTTTATTTACTTAAAATACCTGATTAAGATCAGCATATTGAAAAGAGGAGGAACATGATTATCAACATTAGAAACATGTTGAATCGTCAGTCATACGTGTTTGATGGCTGATGGATGTCAAGTGAATTGAATTTTAATTCAAATTGTATTACGCCACAAGTATAGAAGCCCGTGGATTGGTAAAGAGCCAAATACGGGTTGGAAGTACAACTCACTTTATAATACATATGTGATGTGTGATATCTATTTCTGTCTTCTTCTTCTTTTTCTTCTTCTTCGTCTTCCTGAGCACAGCGACGAAAAAGCCTTCTAATCGAAAGAATGATGAATAAACGGCTTCTTGCGATATCTCCCCTCCCCCTTCGGAAAATGTTGTTCTCAACATTTAGGACATCACCAATGACAAGAGTTATTGATAAAGAAAATGAAGCCCAAATATACTAATTTAAAAACTAAGGTGCTTGCAATGACTTTTTGTCTTTGAAAGGAAGAATGAAAATGATCAAATAAGCACCATAATACAAACATATATACAAATACAAGAAATATCACATGAAAAACTTTCTGCAATTCTGTGTCTTCTCTGTTAGTTGTTTCTAAGTTAATAATCCACTGGTAATCTCTTATCCAGGCAGGATTGTCCGTGAACTGAACAGCCCACTGCGGCTGTGGAGTATCCCTGTGGATAGGGAATGCAGGTTGAACATCATCCATAACAGGAGGTACTGCAACCTCCTCTGCGCAGGAACTCTTGTGTTGGACGTTAAGGCCGGACTTGAGGTGATGCCAAGGGAGATAATTTACGGCATTATCACTGGAAATTCTGGTGATGTGTCGATAGCACTTGAACAAAAAAGTCCAGTCGATCCAGCAGTTAGCTGTGACGATCATCAAGATACATTTGACACCTTAGTCACAGATATGACGACGTCTCCCATGTTAGCCTATGCAGACTTCTCTCTTCTTTTTTAAGTCAACACTAACGACAGCACCGATCGGTTAGTGTTGACTTAAAAAAGAAGAGAGAAGTCTGCATAGGCTAACATGGGAGACGTCGTCATATCTGTGACTAAGGTGTCAAATGTATCTTGATGATCGTCACAGCTAACTGCTGGATCGACTGGACTTTTTTGTTCAAGTGCTATCGACACATCACCAGAATTTCCAGTGATAATGCCGTAAATTATCTCCCTTGGCATCACCTCAAGTCCGGCCTTAACGTCCAACACAAGAGTTCCTGCGCAGAGGAGGTTGCAGTACCTCCTGTTATGGATGATGTTCAACCTGCATTCCCTATCCACAGGGATACTCCACAGCCGCAGTGGGCTGTTCAGTTCACGGACAATCCTGCCTGGATAAGAGATTACCAGTGGATTATTAACTTAGAAACAACTAACAGAGAAGACACAGAATTGCAGAAAGTTTTTCATGTGATATTTCTTGTATTTGTATATATGTTTGTATTATGGTGCTTATTTGATCATTTTCATTCTTCCTTTCAAAGACAAAAAGTCATTGCAAGCACCTTAGTTTTTAAATTAGTATATTTGGGCTTCATTTTCTTTATCAATAACTCTTGTCATTGGTGATGTCCTAAATGTTGAGAACAACATTTTCCGAAGGGGGAGGGGAGATATCGCAAGAAGCCGTTTATTCATCATTCTTTCGATTAGAAGGCTTTTTCGTCGCTGTGCTCAGGAAGACGAAGAAGAAGAAAAAGAAGAAGAAGACAGAAATAGATATCACACATCACATATGTATTATAAAGTGAGTTGTACTTCCAACCCGTATTTGGCTCTTTACCAATCCACGGGCTTCTATACTTGTGACGTAATACAATTTAAATTAAACTTCAATTCACTTGACATCCATCAGCCATCAAACATGTATGACTGACGATTCAACACGTTTCTAATGTTGATCATTATGTTCCTCCTCTTTTCTTCCTGCTGATCCTAATCAGGTATTTTAAGTAAATAAACATGATATTCCAGATCGTGCATAAAGTAAGCATATCTATCGCGTATCACTAACTTCAGCACGAACACGTAAGACAGTGCGTGAAAGCGAACTATGATAGATATTTATAGCTTTCTCATCAACACCCACTGTAGATAATTTTAGCCATGATATATGATTCATCACCTTAATGTAAACAATCATCATACAATTGTAACCATAATCATAATGTTTGTAAAAGTATATATGCAATTGTATAACATATTGTATGCATGATATTTAACATTCAATTGTCATCCGTCAGCCATCAAAGATGTATGACTGACGATTCACCATCTTTCTTATGTTGATCATTTAACATTTGACAGGGAATAAACAACATGTTGTGACCACGAGGATCTCCTTACCTAACCTAATGAAGGTTAACATCAAAAAGATAAGTATTGTAGGAAAGCAGGACAGAATGTCTCCCTTATACTTCTTGAATTGAGAGAACCTTGTATACTTACCCATATCCCAGGGAAAGGTCTAATCATTGCATCAACATTGCCATAAAGATCCTTAATAACATCTTCAATAGCACTTCCTTGGATTATTATCCCCTTTTAATTATATTGATGGACATAAATGTATATATCGTGAGCGAATTTATAACATTTATTGTTTGAACTTGCGTAAACATCATTATCCTTTGTTCCATTGATATTGCCTCAGACATATCACACAAAATAAGAAATTTTCTATAATCCCATCATTCTCAGATATCTGTCATATTAACACCATTATTGATACTTGTCCTTGCTGTTTTAAAACGAAATATCCTTCCTACTGTACAAAAAATTCAACAAAATGTTTCTTTGTCATATTATATTTACTAACTTGCTATTGGAACCTACTAACTATTTACTGTAACTAAATAAATACAAGACGTACAAAATATAGAGGATGCTGAATGGTGAATGTCAAATATCAGGTTTATTTAATCAAATATCATGGTTAAAGTTTACATTTCATGCGTGGTGAATGCCATAAGACATAATAAGCCTAGTATTTGGCAAACTCCATCAAGTAGTATATCTATTTCATGAATATCATGATAGTAAGATATTTTTGGGTGTATCAAGATAAGTCTCATTTGGTTAAATAGTGGAAAGTAGATACAGTCTCAGACTAGCAAAGATATAGCGTGTATTTTTTTGTCAAAAGAAAATCGGAGTTAGCTTGATAGAGGGTTTATTTCAATCCACTGATTAATCCTAGTATTCCATGGCTAATTATATGATAAATTGAATTTTTTAAGCAGATAAGAAAATTACTTATAGTTTAATGTTTCTTTAGTATCAGTGTTATTGGATAATTTTATGTATAACTTATTATTCACATTTGTAGTGAGTCATGTAATTTTGTATTCATTTAAAAAGATCAACATATACATTAAAATATCGTTTAATGCACAATGAAATCTTGATATTTCGAGTCATATTGAATAAAAAATGGGAGCACATATATATATATATATATATATATATATATATATATATTTTTAAATTAACTATTTATTTAAACCTGTTGGTTTGTATAGGATATATTGCATTCAGACAGTATAACCCCTTATGCAATACGTTCATTTAGAAAATGGAGGCAAAGTTTTTGTTCAGCTTTTCAGGGCCTTCAAAAAGCTAAACGTTTAATCCACCGTGGTTTGACAGCAAGATGGAAACAGAAAAAATTATTTAAAATTAATAAACATGTCATCGGCTGTAATGCACATTATTGTATAGTTGTAATAATTGATTCCCTGAAATCTTACGAACTGTGGCCACAACTGGATAAGACTTCTATTTACTATCACATAGGTCGACTGTTCATATAGATTGCTTACATTAAGATGAATATTTAAAATATTTATATATACTAAAATGTAAAAGTTGCTCCGTGTCAAATAGTCAACATATTTCAAAGTATTACAACTCGAATGCAAACGCCTCCCAAAATAAAGGTTAATAAAATAGTTCATATTTACTTATATTATCTCGTACATCTTTTAATATTTTTATGGAATGCTGTCAGTGCAAACATGCATTCATATTGTTCATTTAGGTTTTGGAGGATTATGTTTATACATGTATAACACAAAAATAGTTTTAAAACTTTAGTTTACTATCGTTATAAAATTACCAGTTATAAGCCGTTGAATAGCGTTCCAAAATGTAAGCATCCTCTGTAACCCAGAGTAGAAGTTCCGATAATTCTTCACTATATACCCTTGGACCCAGGTAGGCCTGACGCGATGATTTTATTACCTCCCTTTACTTGCATTTTATCAAATCACCTAACTCAGCAGCCTACCAATCAAATGGCTCTGGTCATGACATACGTCTACGATATGGACTTATTAATTATTGTATTGTTATGGCATAAACACCGACTCTGTGCATGGAAATTTTG
Source organism: Phorcus lineatus (assembly GCA_921293015.1). NCBI lineage: Eukaryota > Metazoa > Mollusca > Gastropoda > Trochida > Trochidae > Phorcus > Phorcus lineatus. The sequence goes on from OV121083.1 coordinate 50,696,148, forward strand.
TTTATACCGACATAGCTCTCACCAATGATCATTTATCCTTGGCTGGTAAGTTCAAAGAGATGCATAGTATACGTCTTTGGTATGGTAGCTCATTGAAATGTAGTTTGGAAGCTGGAAGCCTTGATATCATATAAAGGTGCTGAATAACATTATACCCGAATGAACAATTTGTAACTATGTCAAGAGGTTTAGTTTTGTGAAGTTTTGTTTTTGTAAATTTTTCACGATATGAAAGTTATTTTGTTACAATTGTTATTAAGGGGAGGTATGACTATTTCTTGCGATCTTTGACATTATCAGGATTTACATGATGTTTTAAAGCAAGTTATTCATCATAATAAAATTACAAAGCAGAAAATAAATTGTATATCATGATATTGTAATCCGTAATGCAAGCAAACCGGAAAATAGAGGATGCAATATAAGAAGCCTTGAGTTTTTAAAATAATATTAGCTCCATATAAAAATTGAATGGTATCCTTCACCAATACCAATTAGTTTATTTGAAGCACTTTCTTATTATTCTTGATATTTCTTGTTATTTAAGAACCAGGTACCCTTTTAAGGGCAGACAATTTCATATACAATATTCATTTAAAACGAGAGTTCTCAACAACATTAGAATGAAGCAGATGTAAAATATTGCTAAACAGTCATCATGTCATGCTTGAAAGTTTAAATAGGAAATAATATACGTATCCAAAGTAAAAGATTTATTATCAAGGGACGAACTGATAAGTATGAAAAAACCTGTAAGAAAAATTAACGATGATATTCTTTGAAAAAGAGTGTCTCTATTGTACTATCCTCTGTTGGGAATAAAGTTATTTAAAGTTGTACATTGATAATATTCTAACTCTTTGTATATACTTGTGTATAAAGTCATATAAATAAAATATTATTGTAATGAAACGATACTTAGGTTCTTACATACAGTAAAACATGTAGTAGGTTTTTGGAGGGCAAATATAAAATTTTAGTGATTATGAAATAAATGTAAACATTTTAAATGTATTCAGGTATTAAATAATCTCTTTTTCGATGTGCTGGTAATATTTGCACGTCGATTCAGGCAGTGTGAGCATCTTAAGATCAAGAAATAAAACGTTCTTAAACACTAGCGATAAGGATAGCTTCTGAAATATGATAATAATATTGGAATTTGTTGTCATTGTTGATAGCGTGGTTAAAATTGACTAAGCTTGGCGAAATAGTCTTCAGTTGGCAAGACTACTATTCAGAACAGGTTGATATGGAAACAGGGTTAGCTTCCTATTGCAACAACATGAAATACGGGATTTACTAAAATGAAATAAAATCATTATTTTTTCTATCATTATGGCTCTAAATGTTCATAGACATTGCAACGATGAGAATGTAGCAACATTTTGCGTCTACTTTCGCTGGTGAATTCACTTGTTTGACATTGTCATTAACAATGAATTTGTTAATCCAAATCTTAAGACGGTTAATATTGCAAAAAGGGATTTTCACACATTTATCAATTCCATTGACTAATATGTAGCAACTCGCACATAATAACTTTTTGTCTACAAACATTGGACAAAACACATGACCACAATGCCAATGCCAACAGAAAAGAATCTCTCCAACAGTTTGCTTTTTTGTTTAGATTTTATGAACCACAAGACTAGTCTTCACTGATATTCATTCACTGTTAATTTATGCAAAATGAAAAAATAGATGAGCTTTTCAAAAATCAACTTGAGAAAGACTCACAAGGACATCCAAGGATTCAAGGAAGTTGTGTACAAAATCGAAGTTTTAAGAAATAGATAAGTTTTGTTTTGTTTTTTGTTGTTGTGTGAAATCCTTGAGGCTACAAATCTGGAAAAAAATGCTCCAAAGTCCAAAACAAGTTTGATGTGGCATATGTTCTTTAGAATTTATCTTTCCCTACACCAACTTCAAAGAAATAATTCTATTTTAAAATGGATGCACATGTATTATTTCTCTTGTGCATCAGAACCTCATAGGGACGCTTTGCGGGTTGATTTTTACACATGAAATTGGATAAGAAAAAATGATAAAATCCTGCTGGTGAAAACCCAATTCATTATAGTAATTTTGAAATAAGTCAAGGAGTTTGTTGTTTCTAGGCCTCAGACCCACATTCAAAGTCACTTTACACGTATTGAATATAATACAAATTATATATAATTCAAATGGTTGACAAAATGACAGTTGAACAATTTCTTTTTATTTGTTAGGACGAATTTCATTGTTAAAAGTTAATTTCGCAGTCTTACACTATTTGAAACATAACAGCAAATTTAGAACAACATTTTAGTTTTGAGAAGACATTAGGGTGTTAAGACCGTTGTTTAATTCCTGTCCAATTTATGTTCAGTTGGGTCAGTCATAAATAAAGCAAATAAATGCAACAAGGTACTCAACCAGTCACTTCGTTTACAAGCTACATGTACTTGAGATCCTCATGTAAATTTAACAACAGCGCAGATAAAATACAACCTTGTTTCAGTTGTCCCTTTACGCTACAAAGGTGTGTCATACACTATTATCAGCTTTGGGGTATTGTCAGGAGCGTAACGTGCGTTTTGAAGTATATACTCAATCGAGGACGCTGTTGTAAGCTGCGTTGCTTACGGTAACATTAATTTAGGGGTGTCACTCGCTTGGCATGAGGTACACCTTTCAAAGAATTACTGCAATTACTTTTTCACAAGTTTTATTATAAAAACATTAAAAGCAAAGGTTACTCACATTACCCTTCTTAAATTTGTAATTAATAACAATATGGAATTCTCTAGTACAGACTCTTAGTAGATAAACTTTCCTTAAACTGAATGATACATATTTACCACTCGGCTCCCTCTTTGGTTAATTCCGAGCCCACTGTTCAGCCGGTCGGCGGGATTGCCCGACTCCGGTGGCCTTCTAGATGGTTCCTAATTCTTCTACGCCTTTTCGAGTGAACTCCTTTCCAAGCTTCTAACCTTGCCTTTTATCATTTCGACCAGCCAATTATTTGTAAGGGGTAATTTTCATTTCTACCCTTACCAAATTGTGGAATCGCTGTCAAATTTACTAAGCGATATCAACTGGTCAATTTGGAAGCAGCTGACTGATAACATTTTGAATACGTGACTAAAGTCACTTGCAAACCCGACTATATGTCTCCGCAAAACACTTCAAGCCGGTACCGATGTCTTAATTGTTCCCTTTATGGCCAAAAAGCACGAATTATCAGAATTATCAGATAATCGCAGGATGACTGGAACATTGAAGTAGTTTTTATTTAATGTGTTTTCACAAACGTCAACATTATTATCGAAGATTGAGACTCAAAGCGGAACTTGGAAAGGCATTACACAATATTCCATTTTCTAAATTAATCGTTATCTTTTTCCTAATATCTCCACACATAACACCTCCCCCCTTGAAATGTGAGTCGACCTCGACGAACCAAAGAGCGGACCTCAAAGAAGAAAACTAACCACCACAATACAGGGTCACTCGAAAGTAGATCAATGTCCACTCGACGCTTACCGAAACAATTAAGTAATACCAGACACGGAAAATTTTGGAATAGAGATCAGAGTCACCCGATACTGTGGAGCAATGCAAACACAGAAATACCCTAACACCTGAAAAAGAAACATTAAAGCACATATACCCATCCATTATTACAACATTTAAGAGTTCATTATATATCTGTTAATCCTCGACACCAAATATATGTAACACGAGAGTTCAAAAATGTACGTCCGGCTGTTGGCCTTGGAAGAAGCATTGTTCAGTCATGGGTACTAGTCATTAAGACCAATGAGTCACATTCTCCAACACATGTTCACAAGTTCTGCACCATGGGACTCATAAGAATAAGGTTATTGCAGTCACCGTGGATGTCCATGGAAGATCATAGACAACATCATATAGACATAAGTGTTCACTGACTGCATATCACACCAAAGAAGTCACAATTCAAAGTCACAACCACGTTGAACATTGACGTCGAAGTCAATATACAGATACTCTGCGAGGGGTCATCATGGCTTCATCCCCGTGTGTTCTCGGGCGGTCCTATTGCAGGGGCGTCTCCCAGACGTTGACAGGGCCATTGAGTATCGGCCTTCTATTATCCATACGGTGGCATACCTCGCATCCAGTAGGAGACCCGTAGCCCATGATATCGGAAGCTTCAACCGCCGAAGGTAGATGCCCACGCGACTCGCCATCACGTGACCCAATCATCAAGATAATGCCTAAGAGCCTTCAGGACGCAGATGAACAGTACATAGCAGTGTTCAGGCAGACATCTCCTATAAGACTTTAAGAAAAAGGATGTCAGACCCCAAAACAACATAGACAACATATATATATATGTAACACCATGCGCTTTATTACGCACCTGCATTTAATGAACTCTCGAACTATAACATAACGTATATCTGAACATTTTAATGGAACATCAACTTCGGTCTAGAAACCTTCATGAATCAATCATTCATCATCGGATAATTTATCGTGTATCATGACAACAGACGGTAACACATTTCTAATATTATGTGACAATATCGCATTTCTGTACGACTGTGTGTATCCTACTACGGACTACACCTGAAAAGATAGACACTCTTGTCCATCAAAGATAATTCTGTAATACCCGTCCTCTTATTCATGATACTCTCTTTAAACTCAAAATCAGGGAGTCATTGTGACTCAATAATTCCATCATTCAATATCAAATCACTTTTCTGACATCTTTACATGACCATTACGAATACACATACATAGATGGATACTATATGAACATAAAGACTGTGTTTGCATTTTGAAGTAACCTTATAAATACATAAAAAGAAATAAATACATTGCCCACATACTATATATTAATTTTGGCTCCAATCTATTGATTATTGAGAACAACACCATAAGAATAATCCCCATACTCATCTTGTATATAAACCCCATAAATCCTCAAATGTAGCAATTTGAAGAATGCTAATCATTCATTTCATGAATCCTAACTATCCTGACAACCTTAGAAAGAGACTACATAAACGTATATATGTCTCTTATACCATAAACACGTATGTATTCACTATGTTCTTCATTATACCTTTTACAATCCATATTTTGTTTGTTTGTTTTTTCAAAAATTTCATTTGCTTTCTTTGCAATATTTATACATTTTTCAAGAAAAGAAGCTGAAGTATTATTTCTATATCTTGAAACTTTAGTAAAGATAGATCGAAACAATCTATCTTGGAAAGGAAGGAGAATGCCATTGTCTGATGTATATATATATATATCATGAGAAGATCCCTGTTTTAGACATTCACTGACTTTGTAAAGATAGAAGATAGTTGAGATCAAGAGAAAGATGAAAGAAAAGAAAGGATAGTTATAGTTAAGACTTTTGTAATAATTAATGTAGAGGATTTATATTATCATTTACTTCTTTTTTCAAAATTGTAATCATGTGTATAAAGAACCAAAGTCATTAGTCGCCTCGTACGACAGGCCCATTGACGTAATGTTTATATGCCGTCAATCAACCATGGTGCTATTCTTCCAAACTAAAGACTGGCTTCGCCTTTAGTCATCCCGGCCACCATACGGGGTTGAAACACTTTACAATATTTCGCCGTAGACGCTTCTTACACTTCATCCCGTCGCGTAATATGATGATTAATTTACTCTCAGTTATTCCCGTACACCTTTACTAATATAACTCACAGGACTAAACGACTCGTTCAGACTCTATCAGAAGCAGGATGGGCGGATGAAGGTCATCTCTAAAGCGATTTCAATTAAGTAATAAATAGATGAACATAGGCTATAAAGGAATATTTTCAGGACAAGCTTTAGAATTTGTGGAAACTTAAGTATATAAAGGCTTACAATGGAAGATAGATCCGTGACTGAACCATAATATCTACGTTATGACTTTACAGGGACCTGGAGAATAAAATACTTTACAGCCTGCAACCAATGTAGAAAAGGTCTTGCTAGGAGTCACAAATCCAGCCACCAAATTAGGACAAGATCAGACGTGGATGGTAAACAGAAAGCTTAAGTTAAATTATGACAAAAGGGATGTACTGTTGTCAGGATCAGCACAGAACTGTGCAAAAGTGGTTATGCATTGACTCCAGCTTAACTATGGAGGTACAAGTTAACAATGTGCGTAGGACTTGTTATCTCTAACTAAGAGGTATATATAATATTCGTGATCTCCTAACTCGGGAGGCAGCTCACCTCCTAGTTCGCTCTTTGGTCCTCTCACGCTTGGATTATTGCTGCAGTCGCCTGAGCAATTTGCGGCAAGATCTTATATGTAAGTTGCAGAGGGTTCAAAACTCGGCTGCTAGACTGATTTGTAGAGCCAAAAGCGAAGTCATGTGACACGATGTCTTAATTGGCTTCCCATTAATCAGAGGATAGACTACAAGGTGCTAACCAACACGTACAAATGCATCAACGGGAATGCACCGGATTACCTACATAACCTGTTAAGTGTATTCCAGCCCGTTCGTTGAGATCTAGTTCACACCCACAACTGTGCATACCAAAAGTGAAACTGAAGTCATTTGGTCACGGAAGTGTTTCCTACGTTGCACCTGTCTTGTGGAATTCCTTGCCCCTTATCTTCAAAGAAGCGAGGAGTGTCACCTCATTTCATTACAAGAACACTTATTATATTTAGTGACCAAAGATAGATAGCTGTCTGTATCTTCGATGCGTGGGACAGTAAAGGTCTTGTCTCTTCTGGGACTGAAACGATAACATGCAGTGATTAAAAAGTGACAACGTTGTACGGCTTAAACATTGAAAAAGTGATCTGTCCACTTAAGCTTTAAATAATGATTTTGTTAGGGATAGCATAGACAGTAGATTGACCAAGAATTAAAGTCCATTCGTTATCCAATGTTTTTCGTGATGTAGACTTGAAAGTTTACTCACCACATCGCCCTGTTCCCCTCTCACACACGTCACAGTTGTCAAGACATTTTTCTCTACAGTTGTGAGACCACCTCCCATCCACACAGCTATAGGTGCAGACAGTAGATCTCAGATGATGGTCATGGAAGCACTCCCTGTCGATACAGTGGATAGGGCACGTTTTGTTGCAATGATGACCGTAGAAGCCGGGTTTGCAACCGTTGGAGCACTCCTGCTTTCCGTCCTGGACACAAATTTCATCTCGACACCCGGAGGGACACCTGACGTTACATCTGTCCCCGGTCCACCCTGCCCTGCAGCCTTCAGTACAATTGCCGTTAGCATGGTAGCAGGATTTGCTGACGCAGTTTCTGGAATATTCCGTATCGCAATGGCTGCCCCACCATCCGTCTGCACAACCGTTACGACATTTCCTTGTATTCCAGTGACAATGTTTTCCTCCATCTTTGGATAAGGCACAGAGTGCAGGACATGGAACATCGCATTTGTCTCCGCTCCAACCAGGGTTACATGCCTTGATACATTTCCCATCATGATCGTAACAGCTTCCCCCTTCACATCCTGTACTGCATCTCCTCTCACACCAGGGTCCCCACCAGCCGAGTCTACATCCTTCTAGACAGGCTCCAGTAACTCGGTGACAGTAGACGTTTTGCTTATAGGTTGGATGACAGTTGTGTGGACAAGGAGTTGTACAATTATCTTTGTAGTACCCAGCTCCACAGCCAAAACAGCTTCCATTGCTCTGATGACAACCACTGATGTCACAGTGACCTCTGCACGTGAATTCACAACTGTTCCCCCACCAACCTATTTTACACAACTCACACCTGTCAGAGAAAGACGGTTGTCGACAATTGGTTGAAGAGAGTATTCCTGTTGTCATAGGAACAGTGACTGAGGAAAAAAAAATAGTCGTTCACTCAAATCAAGCTATTTGATTAGTTGAAACGTTTCTTTTGCCAACCGGATGTTATGAACATAATTAATGATATCTCGTATTTGAAATCAATTAGTTCAAAACTTCGAAATATAAACAAAGTGGTTCTAACTAAAATAAACAAACATTATCATTTATTCTGGCATCGCTTCAACGATGAAAACATACCCTATAATGACACAGAGTATGTTTAATGGGTTTTCATGTGGCTATGACAAGAGCGAATTACTATCTACCCTGAATTAAGTTCAAATATCCTATATGCATATTTATCTCCCAATTGCCAGAATTGGGATATTGTCCTGTTTTCAATGAAAGTACAAGGGTAACCATGTAGATATTATAGTTTTTCTCCAAGTAACTAACTGTATTTGTCGATGACTTCTTTGAGGTTTTTCGAGTTGGTCAGATGAATTAAAAACAAGTTCTATGGATATACAAGTGACGTATAACTCTTGCTTAGTACTTGTGTTATTATCTGCACTGAAAAGTCGCGATTCTGTAAAGAAGTTGTAAATTCATAGAACGCGATATCTGTATTTGACAATGTTAAAATCGGTGTTCACTGAATACTATTTCAGGTATAACAATAGCTACAATGGTTAGTTTCGTTGAGGTAATGTTCGATCTCTATAAATGTGGCAAGTTTGGCCATTGCCTAATCTTAAATAGATAAAACTTACCGAAACAGGAAATTAAGATAACATTCTTCTCTTTTTGTGTTCCAGGTACTTCACTTGAAGGTTCTTACTCAATTTCATTCTTTGATTTCAAATGTAAAAAGAAAAGAGTTGCAGAGTTATATAGGGAAGATGAAGTTTTTTCTTCCCCAAATAATATAACTTGTCATGTTGAAGGCTTATACAAACATAAACAAGTGTCCAGTAACAAATAAAACACAGCTTTTGAGCACTGCACTGAGCAAACATTTGTTTGTATACAGGTCCATGACTATACATCTTACTTCAGTCTTAATGTAGCCATAAGAAGCGGCGAGAACATTTGTTTTGAAGAATTAAACCATCTGCATGGGGTAAGTTCGGCATGCAGATGAACTTACTAAAGTACCTTAAGGTGCTTTAAAGTGTCCGTCCTATCGGCAGTAGGCACGTACGTCATTTCGGGAAAGGACATGACAAAATGCGCTGGACGTAAAACATTATAATATCATATGGTGATAATCTAGTAAAAAATAGTCAGAAATGCTATCGCAGTCCTAAAGTACAGTTATGATAATTAGTAACTGTATGAGTCAGAGAGGAGAGAGGAGAGAGACAGAGCAGGGGTTCTTACAGTAAACATAGAAGGGTCCCTCACGTTCATGCAACGGGACGTTATCGATTGCCCGGGGTCCTGTCCAGGCTCATCGTGGAAAGTTTTTGTTGGTCAAAGATGTAAATGACCACGAGTGTAACCCCTTAACTGTCGGATGCGATTAGCATTGATATTGAAGTTTATAAAGTTGGAAGTAAAAATTATTGTTGTGACAAAGTTAGATAACTGTGAGTGTTTAGTTAATATGGCAATAGTTTATAGAGAAAAATCTCTCATCATGGAAAAGTAAATTATACAAATGAAAGAATAAAATGGGTTAACTTCTAGAAGCTAAAAGAACTCGGTAAATGACTACAAAGATTATGAATATTAATTTTCTGGGGTGATTCTTGGAATTTTGGAGGATGATGTTGTGGATCATCCAATGACAGTGGAGGATCCACATACATGGCCATGTAGGGTAGTACTAATAAGATATTTAGTCTTCATTAGTAGTTATACCATGGTCACGTGTTTGAATAATTAAGTTTTTTCTGTTAAATACCCTGTGCGGGCCCCCAAGCCGGGACTCGGGCAGGACTCTTCACACCGGGCGTGTGACTGTGTAATTGTGAGCAAAATACATGATTGAGAGAAACACGGACTCTTGTTATCCTTGATGTTGTAACCGTTGATGAACCCGAGTCACAGCTACATCCCCACAAACGAAATACGGACAACATCAGATGGTGGAGTGAAAATGAAGATCGCCGTTACCAGTGAGTACTCCATCTTGTACCAATGGCATTTACGTCAACCCCATTGAATTTGCCACATTGTCTCACACCAGAGCCATCATTATTAATAACTAACATTGAAAGTTTTTTGCATGAAAATTCATTACCTGTAGTTTCAGAGGCTGATACGGTCTCTTTACCAGATTCATTGCCACCTTTGGAACTTTCTACATATCGTGTAAGGTCAGAAACTGATAGCCGGTCTCCTACTTCTTTTGATAGGAAAAATCTAATACGCACTTTACGTGAAAAATTTGGAGATAGATATTCAAATCAGGTCCCAGACGTAGAAAACGATAGTTCAGAGCACGTTTCATTAGACATTGAAGAACAAGCTTTTGATTGGGATACACAAGGTGTAAATCAAAATTTTACTGCTCCTCCAAATCCGGTTATCATACCTGTCGACATGAATATGAATTTAGAAACCTTTGAAAATAAAGACCAAAATGCTGAGGTGTGGGTTACACGTTTCAATGCCTTTGCGAGGTTTAGGGGGTGGTGTGATGCCGATAAAATTCTCGGTTTTCCCCTGTACTTGAGGGGCTCTGCGGCCGAATGGTTTCATTCGTTGCCGGAACCATCCTTAGATGAGGGTTTCCATGTTTTACAAGAAAAATTTCTACACCGTTTTAGTCACAAATTAAATAGGTACGAGCTTTTGGAAAGATTGAACGCCCGGAAATTAACCCCATACGAAGATGTAGAAAATTATATCACCGATATTTTAAACTTATGTAGCAAGCTCAACTTTTCGCCCATTGAAACACAAGATTCCCTCATACGGGGTCTTACAGCCGATATGAGACCTTCGGTCCTCATGAGAGAACCTCGAGATTTAGAGGAACTTCTGCGAGTGATTCGATTGGCAAAGGTTGTGCGCCCCCATCCCACGTCGGATATTTCGACAGCCTTAGAGGGTTTAACTGATAAATTTAATAAATTAGAATTAGCAATAACAAGACCTGTAAAAACTATGCAAGTAAGAACCCCGAGCCTTCATAAAACACATCTCACTCCCAAACCCCAGGGTTGGGACAATCGACCGACGAATTATTTCTCGGTAAACCCAGGCCCGGGGCCCACGAGGAACGGTTGTCGCCGTTGCTTCAGATGTGGCGTGGCCCTTTATGAAGGACACGAATGGCGCTGTCCGGGGCACAACGCCAAGTGTTTCAGTTGTGGCAAAATTGGCCATTTGGCTCGAGTTTGCCGTTTCCAACGACTGAGGCCAAAGCCTGTGATACGAAATTGACGGGGATGTCCCACCCATACTAAGAGTGTTAGAACCAACCTAAACTCACGTAAAACCAACAAAGTCCTCGATAGGTCACAGGTACCATATTTCTCAAACATAAACGAGAACAGTTCTCATGATGATAAGAATTTTATCAAAATTTGTGTAGGTAAAAAATATTATAACGCACTTTTAGATTCTGGAGCTTCCATCTCAGTGATATCACATCAGTTATATGAAGAACTGTGTGGTACTAAACATTCCTTTCAGGAAGATAGCGATATCAAATTCATATCAGGTGTTGACGGGAGGAAACTTCCAGTTTTGGGAAAATTTACCTTACCTTTTAAAATAAATAATCTCCAAATGGCCCACACTTTTTACGTAATTTCGGGCTTGACGAATCATATATATTTGGGTTTAGATTGGTTACAGGAACAAAAGGCCAAAATTGATTTCGATACAAATACATTATCGATCCACAATGGTTTCATGGATATTCATCTTCAAAATCACAATGACACAAATTCGATTAAGGTCGTTAACCCTGTTGCTACTACTATTCCAGCCAGATCTGAAGTTTTCATCCCAGTCAAAATTAGTCACACCAAACATAACTTACAAGGTATTATTGAACCAAATTTACAGCTAGCAGAAAGACTCCATTTATGTGGTGCTAAGTGTCTGGTTACCGTAACCAATGGGGAATCCATCTATCGTGTCTTAAACCCACTTAACAAAGATATTCATATTAAACAAAAGACAGCACTTGCTACTTTTCGACCTATAAAAGAACACCAAATTTTGGGAATCATGAAGGAACAGAATGAACGGGAAAATAAACGTAATCATAAACCTGTATCTACAACAGATTATGTGCAAATTGCTAAGGATATGGGTTTTGATTTTAAGCATACAGATCTCACCCAGGAACAACAAATCACATTATTGACATTTCTTGGAGAACATCGGAACAATTTTGCATTGAGTATGTCAGAATTGGGTCTTTGTAAAACTGTTACACATAAAATTGATGTTGGTGATGCAACTCCTATTACACAAAGATTCTATAGAACAACTCCGGACAAGGACAAAGAAATTAAACACCAATTAGATGAAATGCTAAAGCATGGCATTATTTCCAAATCACAAACTCCCTGGTTATCTCCTGTCGTGTTAATTAAACAATCCGATAAGTCACGCCTGGTCTGTGACTTACGCCAGATTAATCAAGTTTCTCAGACAAAAAATCATCCGCTTCCACGCATTCTGGATATTGTTGATACCATTGGAACAGCAAAATCTACCATTTTTTCTACAGTTGATTTGTATGCAGGTTACCATCAAATCCCTATGGACCCTTCCAGTAAAAAGTATACTGGTATTACCACAAAATATGGAAATTTTGAATTTAACCGTATGTGTTTCGGACTGAAAAATGCCCCCCATACTTTTCAGGCAGCCATGACTGACATATTGAGAGATTTAAATTGGAGATCTGTTCTGATTTATATTGACGATATCTTGATTCATAGTCCAGACTTTGATACCCATATGAAACATCTTTCTCAAGTTTTTGATTGCCTTAGTCAAGCTAATCTTAAAGCAAAACCTTCCAAATGCCATTTTGCCAAGAAAGAAATTAATTATTTAGGATTTATATTTTCCAAGGATGGTGTTTCCGTAAATCCTTCAAAAACGGATACTGTGACAAATTTTCCAACTCCCAAAAATCAGAAAGAACTTAAATGTTTCACAGGTCTTGGTACCTACTACCGACGATACATCAAAGACTATGCCAGGTTAGCTTCGCCACTACATGAATTGTTGCAGAAAGATACAAAGTTTATATGGACTGAGAAACAAGAAAAAGCCTTTAATGAGATTAAACAACGCTTAATTTCCCCTCCAGTTTTAGCTTACCCTGAATTTTCAAAACCTTTCATACTTTATTGTGATGCTAGTGATAAGAGCATCTCTTATATTCTGCACCAAGAAGATTCTGAAGGACGGGAGAGAGTAATTGCTTATGGCGGTAGGGCTCTCAGAAAATATGAACTCAATTATGCTATTTCGGAAAAGGAATGTTTGGCTATGATATCAGGTATCGCTCACTACAATGAATATCTGACACATAACAAATTCACGGTAGTGACTGATCATGACGCTTTGAAATACTTGCAAACAAATAAAAGTAAATCAGGCCGTCTTTCTAGATGGGCACTTTCCATTTCCCATCTTAATTTTGACGTAAAGTATCGCAGGGGTGACACACATGTAAATGCAGACTCTTTGTCGCGAAGGTCGTACGAAATTGATAACCACACCGAACCAGCCGAATTATTTCCTCACGTACCTGCATTACACTCTGATAAGGACAATCCGTCTAATACAGTTGACAATGAGTTGCCACCTCTTCCCCATTTAGCAACCATGTTGTCTATTTCCCAAAGAGATATTGCTAAAGTGCAAATGGCTGATTCCGACTTAATCCCTCTTATCGAGTATTTAAAATCTGGTAGTTTACCGGAAGATGACAAAGCTGCTAGACAGCTGATACTTGAATCTCAGGATTATGTTTTGGATTCCGAATCAACATTATTCCATTTCTATTACCCTCGAGGAAATCACCATCGCAGTGATAGGGCGATTAAGCAATTAGTGATCCCTTTTCAACTGCAACACGAGATATTGACAGCATTTCATGACAATATGAGTCATTTCGGTCAGGATAGAAGTTATCAATTGATCCGAAATAAATACTATTGGAAGGGTATGTACAATGACATAACATATTATGTAAAGTCATGCCTAACATGTCAACAAGCAAAACGTGACTTTCACGCTAGAAAAGCACAACTCATTCCGCTTCCGATAGGGTCGTTGTTTTATCGCATTCACTTGGACATCCTAGGTCCATTACCTGAGAGTAAGGAAGGGTACAAGTATATATTGTTAGCCGTCTGTGCATATAGCAAATGGGTCGAAGGGATACCGTTAAAAACACAAACAGCCGATGAAGTGGCCAAAGCGCTGTATCATACCGTTATCACACGATATGGCACGCCAGTACAAATTTTAACTGACAGAGGCACAAATTTCATGAGTAAATTATTTCAGGAAATGTGTAAAATACTGCAGATTGAGAAATTAGCTACCTCCTCTTATCATCAACAATCAAATGCTCAGGTTGAAAGGGTTAATAGTATTTTGGAACAATCCCTTCGTACATACATTGACAAGGAGCAAACTAATTGGCCTGATATTCTTCCAGATATATTGATGGCTTTTCGTGCTTGTCCTTCAACCATGAGTACTCATTTTAGTCCATATTTCCTATTATTTGGACAGGAAATGAGATTGCCTTTGGACGCAACATTTGCGACGGACAAGGATACCAATTATCATGTCAAAGAGCGATTGTATGATATTGTTCATGACTTTCAAATTACTAGAGACCTTGTTCACAAAAATATCGAACATGCACAGGAACAATACAAAAAGTATTATGATAGGAAGGCGACAGAACCCGAATTCTTCCTAGGTCAAAAAGTATGGCTTCTTTGTTGTAAAACCCCAATTGGCAAGAATAAAAAGTTGATAGCTAAATATGAAGGTCCATTTTACATCGTTGAGGAACTATCCAATTACAACTATAAACTTCGACATGCCGAGACCCACAAATTGGTTAAGACAGCTATTCACGCAAATCGCCTGAAACGCTTTTGGGACCCTGAGCGCAGACCGACTAACTTGCCAAACATTGATTTATCTCAGGACTTAAACCCCGAATTACTCGTTAACGTCCCACAAGATGATCACACTCATGCATTAGCGGACGATAGCATCCCTCTTACACAAAATAACCAGGCCTCTATTGATACTCCAGTGACTGAAAACGCGACAGGCCAAACTGAACTTACCCACAGTGATGAGGAACAAGAGACGTACTATGTTGAAAAAGTTTTAGCGCATAAAACAATGAATGGGAAAATGTTTTACAGGATCAAATGGTTAGATTATCCTTTGCGAGATGCTACATGGGAAGTTGAATCAAATATTCCTGACCACATAATACAGGAATACTTTGTTGATAAAGATTTACAAGCTGCAAATCGTCGTAAGCGAAACTCCCGCAAACGTCCATAGACGGACTATGATGTTAAAGCGTATCATATGTTTTCTAACAAAATTCATTGCGTCACCTAGGGCATAGATAAATCTCCATGGAATCGCCACCGCGACATATATGCATTATTGATAAATTTTCATCTGTCGTTTGTATATATCTATCTATTAAAATTGAAATCGTATACGTTAATTCGACTATAAATAATATGCAACGGCAGTGATTTTTTTGATATAAGGGCGATGATTTATCATATGCTCTGGTAAACAGAATAGTGACACGATGTTCATTTCTTTACCAGGTCGGAAGATGGCCGTACCACTGATATTGATGACCATTCTCGCCCTTACGGGAGGCAACACAATCGCCAGAGCCAATTACGGAACTTTGTTTATGCAGGCGGGACAGATTAGTGCTAGCAAATCCAATTGGATGCACACATTCCAAATAACTTTACCGGACATTCATTCCATGAACTTTTATAGACAACCACCATGCCAACAAGTGAATAATTATAGTGCTTGCGCGTTAGTGCATGAAGCTACTGAATACTTCAATGAGATTCATAATGACATTCTTAAACATTGGACTAATATTACAAATGACATTGACAGTCTAATCCCCACCTTTAGATTGACGGATACTGATAGCCGAAATAAAAGAAGTTTTAATATAATTGCGGAATTTTCTAAGAACATTTTTGGAATAGCCACAAATCATGATGTACAAATTCTGGCTCATCATTTACAGAAATTAGCAGCAAGAACCGATAACATGACTCATAGTTTTCAGGAACAACACGCACTCATGACTTCGTATATGCAGAAAGTTAACAAACGTATTACCAATGCCATCACGGGCATCACCTCAAATCACGATTCGATTTTGGAACTGCAAACCTCTTTTCCTCTTTTTGAACGGGCAATGGTTTGGTTTACTAGATTAATGTCGCGACGGACAATGGATGTCTCAAATTTACATGCATCACTTGATAAATTTCATTCAGGACTTCAGCAATTGGTAACACATACCTTGTCGACACACTTAATACCAGTTTCGGATATGGTACTAACTCTCCGACGTGTTGCGCGCCGATTATTACATCAATATCCAACATTCTATATCGCACAACAATCACCAACGTTTTATTATGAACAGCGTGTTGTGTCGTTTAGTAAATATGGTGATAATATTTATATTACTATTGCCATTCCTATAATTAATAATGAACATCCAATGGATGTTTATCGAATTCAAACTTTTCCGTTTCCAGTAAATCATTCCACTACGGATACTACCATTGTCACAAATGTCCCGGAATATATCGCGATTTCTCCAGTGCATGATAAATTCATTGAAATGTCAGCGCTAGACTTCTCTTTGTGTATCGGTAGTTACACTAAACACTGTACATACATAACCGGTATCCAGTTAGCTAAGCAGCCGACTTGTAGCTTTGCGTTAATAACAAATAATCCCGTGCAGATCAGGGAAAAGTGTTTGTTTACATATGCGGTCAATGGCATTCGGTCTTTTGTTGCGGAAACGACACCGGGTGTTATCTTCATCAGTAATTCTTCGTCAATTATTACAACATGTAATCAACACATTGAAAGACATTCAGGGTGTACAGCTTGTTATATAAACTTACCGTGTCAGTGCGCACTTCTTGTTGACAATTTTGAGATACCGCCACGTATTAGGAGTTGCCATCCCAATCAGACCATTTCTAAATCTTACCCTACAAATTTGCAGATGTTATCCCATTTCTTCTCCCAAGAAGAATTAAGGAATTTTACAGGAGATAGTATGTTAAAGGAACTTCTCAATTATAAAATTCCTTCTATTCAGATAACCAAACATGATTTCTCCAACATGCTCGCAAAAGATAAAAGCATAAATCTTGACTTAGGGGTAATTGCTCATAAAACCAAAATGTCACAACAAATTTATCCTTCATTGGCTGATCAACTTTATTTCGATACTAATCAGAACGATGACGGAATATTTTCAACGACCAGAGTATTGTCCGTTACATCTTTTATTTTATCCATAATTGCTCTCCTCATTGGTTTTCTTATATTCCTCAAGGTGAGATCGATTGCCTTTACCCTTACTTTACTTACCCAAACACCACTTGCTAAATCCGAACTCATTTATGAATTTCCGACTCCCACACCAAAAATGACTCAAACTGATAATTGGATTTCGGTTGATTTTACCCCAGTTATAAATTTAGAGATTATTCTACTATCCCTGAACATTCTTGTCCTTTCATTGGTTCTTATGAGATATTATCTTCAAAAACTTAAACCTGTTACAACCTTAACACTTGAAATTGTTAATCGAAATTGTTTAGAACGCATTTTGTTATATAACTTCAGAACATGTCCTCATCGGTTACTATATAAAGCAGACTCGGAAATCACCCAAGTTAGCGTCATGCGCAAAAGTACATCCGCTTATTTATATTTAGACTGGACACATCCAACGGTCCAAGCTGGTCAAATTACTTTTAATGTCCCAAATAATATCCGAATATCTCTTTTTCAATACTTCCGACTCCGAAAACTTCTGGCAACTCCATACACCTATCACATTTCTTATATCCATACGGATATTAGCTATCCAGTACACACTGAAGCCCAAGCCGTACCAAACCGGCCATCCGCCCCGCCTCGCAATGTTCATCTATACCCTCCCCTTACAGTTGAGAAATCTTAGACGCTGTGTTCCCATCCCACCGGTCGATATTCTTTATCTTACACTAGAAATTACCTACTTCTACATCTCATTGTTATAAAGTTATTGTATTCACTGCATGATAATACTGTGGCTCATATAGTTGTAAGTTGTGGCAAATTACATTAAGGGTGACGTTATATTGTCAAATGGTGTTTGGAGTACTTACACTCTCGGATGTGAGCAGCAAGCCCTTCGCTTCTCACGAACTCTTTGCGACAGCCTTGGTTGTCCATTGTGTAATGTGCTCCTCAATGAAAAACTAACATTACGTTCAATAGACAATCACTCCCAAGTGTTGGTGGTGGGACAATATCCCCAGGACAACTTTCTTTGTTGATATGTTTTCCAAACTCTAAATGTTGTTTCAGTGTCATTGTCTCCGGTACATTCCTGGAGCGATGTATTAAGTTTTCTCATACACAATATCCAGAGTCTTCATAGAACGGACCCAGTGCTGTGCCCGCCGTGACTCTTGTGACTATCGCGTGGCACTTATTATCACGGATGCTAACTTTTAGTGGATGTCCTGTACAACATCAATTGACTCACTCAGTCTTGGATCGATACGCACTCTTTTCACGATCCTGACTGTCCGGTGTGACTTCCACTTTATTAGTAGTGACTGAATTGTGCCAGTGAACCTTCATTGATGTGACGTGTGTGTTTCCTTATGAACGCTCATTAGTGTGGACGTCGAATAGGATGTGCCATGTACATTGAACATTTTCTTTGATGGTCGTTGACATACCAATTTCCTTCAACCTCAATAAGAACATTTATAACCACCCCTACTATCTATTTACGATGTGTTGTTTGCTAATAAGTCTGCATACGAGCAGAACACCAATTATCACTTATATATATTAATGATCGTTGTGTACAACATCATGTTGGAAATTAATACCTAATGATGTCTCTTTGTTGTGTCTTATATCTGTTTTAATGTTTATTCACCAAATCTCTTCCAGCTTGCCCCCGGACATATTCGCATATGTTAGATCTATGCACCATCCCGTCGCTTTGACGGAGCAAAGCTTTTCTGAGGGGCAGGGGATATCATATGGTGATAATCTAGTAAAAAATAGTCAGAAATGCTATCGCAGTCCTAAAGTACAGTTATGATAATTAGTAACTGTATGAGTCAGAGAGGAGAGAGGAGAGAGACAGAGCAGGGGTTCTTACAGTAAACATAGAAGGGTCCCTCACGTTCATGCAACGGGACGTTATCGATTGCCCGGGGTCCTGTCCAGGCTCATCGTGGAAAGTTTTTGTTGGTCAAAGATGTAAATGACCACGAGTGTAACCCCTTAACTGTCGGATGCGATTAGCATTGATATTGAAGTTTATAAAGTTGGAAGTAAAAATTATTGTTGTGACAAAGTTAGATAACTGTGAGTGTTTAGTTAATATGGCAATAGTTTATAGAGAAAAATCTCTCATCATGGAAAAGTAAATTATACAAATGAAAGAATAAAATGGGTTAACTTCTAGAAGCTAAAAGAACTCGGTAAATGACTACAAAGATTATGAATATTAATTTTCTGGGGTGATTCTTGGAATTTTGGAGGATGATGTTGTGGATCATCCAATGACAGTGGAGGATCCACATACATGGCCATGTAGGGTAGTACTAATAAGATATTTAGTCTTCATTAGTAGTTATACCATGGTCACGTGTTTGAATAATTAAGTTTTTTCTGTTAAATACCCTGTGCGGGCCCCCAAGCCGGGACTCGGGCAGGACTCTTCACACCGGGCGTGTGACTGTGTAATTGTGAGCAAAATACATGATTGAGAGAAACACGGACTCTTGTTATCCTTGATGTTGTAACCGTTGATGAACCCGAGTCACAGCTACATCCCCACAAACGAAATACGGACAACATCAGAATAACAATAAGAAATTTATGAATTGACACAATAAACAAACATTTATATATTATATTTATACGACTATTGCTTTGAAAGGACGTAGCAAGGTTTGTCACACTCGTAGCGCAGTAGAATGGCTTCACTTCTCAATGTTGTGTTTGTGTACCGAGTGTGCGCTCTCATTTATCTAGTTGTAAAATCTAAATCAACCAAAATGTTACCACCAGTAACATGTTTCAAGTGTGTTGTGTTATAATAAAATAATATTTCAATTTATTTTTTATAAGTATTTTTCAATTGTGCAAGGAATAAATTTATCCATTTGAAGTGTATCACAACATTGGTATTTATCTTTATTTTCTGTTTTGAAGCCTCTCTTCTACTCCGATGTACTTGGTTTAAACATATTTTTATTCAATAAAGAATCTGGTTCGGCAAACAAGCAAAACTCTGCTTATGCTAATGCCTCACCAGTACATACATCAGATAAATTAATACACAAGAACTAGACACAAAATATGACATTATAAAGTACAATCAAAATAAAGTATCTGTACAACAAGTGCTTATTTATATATATGTTCTTTGCAGCTTGACTTCATTTATAATAACACTTAGCGGTACTTATCAAAACGTTTGGTCTTAATGATATATTGATGAAGGGACTTTATTATTTGCAAATTGACGTCATTAGCTGTTTGAGGTGTTCCGTATAACACATTTTGGAGGCTATAGCCATTTACATAGAAAAATGAATTATTTCTGGCAACCATATACAGCTTACATGTAAACAGGTAATGTACAACATCTTCATTGTGATACCCACAAGCGCATTCAGGAGTGTTTGAAATATGTCTATTTACTTTATCTGCGTTTAGATCACTGCACCCAAGCTTAAGTCTACTATGTATAATCTGACAGAAACGACTTCCATAATTCAGATCAAGATAATTGCTATTTGCTTCATCATTTTTCAGCAGAGATTTAAATTCACTTATGGTGTTTGCTTGCAGGAATTTATCAGGTAATGAATTCCACATCTTTATCGTGTCAGGCAGGAACGATTGTTCATATAATTTAGTTGCACAGTTCGTTGTCTGTAACTTGGACTGGTTTCTTAGATTGTAGTGACTGTTTTCGGAGACAGTATTAGGAATAAGATTGCAGAGGTAATCTGGTGCGAGACCGTTTATCATCTTGTAGAAATTTATCAATTTGATATCCTGTCTTCGATCTTTCAGTGGTTTAGAATTTGTTTCGATGTATAGCTTGTGATGACTAGTACCACGAACAGCACCACATATTGTACGGAGTGCATCTAAATGTAATCGCTCGAGAGTGACAGATTGATCGATCGTACAGTTATCCCAGATATGACAGCAATAGTCAAATATCGGCAAAATAAAGGATTTGTACATGATTTCAAGGGTTTTTCTTGAGAGACGGTATTTCAGACCTCGGAGGCAATTTATCATTGGACTAGCTTTCTTAACAATATCTTCAATATGAATTTTCCATGTGCAATTTTTCTGTAGTGTTATGCCAAGATGTTTATGACTTTCGACTTCTTGTATTGGAATTTGGTTCATATTCAAAGTAGGAATTTTATCTTTGTTTTGCTTTCGAGAAAAATTTATTGTCTCAGTTTTATCAGGGTTGAATTTAACTTGCCACTTATCTGCCCAGATAGCTATGCGCGCCAAGTCGTCGTTTAGACACGATGCAGCAATATCGCGATCATCGACAATTACGTAAATAGGAGTGTCGTCAGCAAATAAGCGTATGTGACTATCAATGCCATCAACGATATCGTTTATGTACTTATTCAAATGCCCCTATTCAAACTGCCCTCATTCCCAATTCAAACCCAACCTTCCCCGTGCCTACCTCCCCCCTTCCACTTAACAGTTAAGTGTACGTGTAAAGCAAACCAAAACGAGTTTAAAATCCTGTAGTTGTTTGGTAACAAGATTATAAACAGTTACCTCAGGAATGTCATTGTGCCCTGGCTCAATTCAAATCCTATGAATGGACTGTCAATAAGTTATCGTTAGGGGAGGAGGGGGTTGAGCATGCTTTAGTTAGAAACGCCTTTTCAAGATCTTACACTTGGTTTCATTTACCTTCTCGCGGGTGTTTAATTTGTTATTCCCCTCGAAGTACCTGATATTCTCATGTGAAATGTTCCAACGTAGGTTTGATGCAGACAACCAGCACCCGATCCATGTAACAAATACAAGTCACGGTGCAATTCTCAAGAACATGCAGATCAGTTTTTCCCTCAAAGCTGATTCAACCAATACCATGATTAAACCTCCTCCATTCATTCTAAATACACTTCACTACACTTGAAATGGTGAGAGCAAAAACTGAAAAATTAAACAATGTAAATATCCACATCGCATCACTAATTTCACTAGATATAACAATTGATGTACTGTAACATGAGAGTGTAGACAAATGAAAATGGCGAATGAAAAGTGTTTATTTTTATACTTGTTGCGATACACAAAACTTATAGCCTATAATGTAACATTCCTTTATGTTCACAGCCATTCGATACCTCATGCATCACCTTATAAATTTAACACATCAACAAAGGTCAATTAACAAAGGCTTAATTGTGAGTTGTGATTAATGTGAAGAAGATGCTTTCAAAATGATATTGCGAAATATGATCAGTATAAACACAGCCACGTCTTATTCCAGTAATGACCATAGAATTCGGGTTTGCAACCCTTGGAGCACTCATGTTTTCCGCCCTGGACACAGGTGTCATCTTACACACACGTATGGACACTTGTCATCACATCTGTTCCCAGTCCACCCAGATCTGCAGCCTCCAGTACAAAAGCAAAAAAAGGTGGTAGCATGATTTGCGTATGCAGTTTCTGTACTACATCTGTTCTCACACGAGTCACCCCACCAGTCCAGTCTGCATTCTTCCAGACAGGCTCCGGCTCGCAAAACTGACAGAGCTTGTTTACTCCATGGGATCACATTATGAGAAAGGTGTGTACTCGTCCAAACACAAACCTAAATAACCGAGGGGATTAATCAGGAATGTATCAATCTAAAAAAACTAAATATCAGTTGTTACAACTTTTCAGGCAAAATCAAACTTTTATTTGAAATCCTACATGCATGCTAAGAAATTTTTAGACAGGTCTGTCATGATAAACAAGCAGAATATGAGCGAGAAATAGTTAACGAAGTAGGTGCAACTCTAGAAATGAATAATTGCAAGAAAAAACAGAGTAGATTGCAAACTTTATTTCGGGCAATAGTATAATGCCTGATATAACTCCGAAAGAATGGATAGAGCATTTTAAGGGTTTGCAACATCCAGTTGAAACAGATTAATCTGATTTTGGCAAGTTTGTATCAAATTTCATATCGAGTCAGGATCGTTCCACCTGTAATGCATGCAACACCATTGATATCAAATATGTAGACGTTGTGGAAAATGAAATACAAATAAGTCTGATAACACTGACAACCCCAAACATTATAAAGGAATCTCTATAGAGGAAGCTTTTCAACGTATGAGACACCAAATGCAAACGATTAATGACGTACTCCAAGACCTGAACCAAAGTTCTATCTTCAGTAAGTTAGATGTTAAATAGGCTTACCACCAAAACATATCACTACGTTCAGTACTCCAAAAGGACTTTACAGATACAAACCTCTCATGTTTGGAATTTGTTGTGCTCCAGAAATGTACCAGAAAATACTGCAACAAGTGCTGCAAAGATGCGAAGGGGTTAGAAATATCATGGACGATATCATTGTACACGGGACATGAAAATGGCAGAAGTTCTTCAAGTACTGATGAAGAAAGGATTGACTTTAAATGCAGAGGAATGTCAGTTCCGAATGGATAAGTTGAAGTTTCTAGGACATGTATTGTCTGAAGAGGGAGTGAGTCCTGCCGAGGCAAAACTGAAAGCGGTGCTTGAGACAATCGAAAGACTAGCAACGATTTCAGAGCCCTTACGCAGATAAACACGGAAAACTACAAAGATTGTATTGGGACAAGAACAACAGAATTCGTTCGACAAACTCAAATAGTTTTAGGCTAGTGCTGATGTCAAGTGATAGCGGATGCAAGTCCAGTCGGAATTGGAGCAGTATTTGTACTAGTTCAGAACGATGTGCATAAGGTGATTTCCTACGCTAGTAAAAGTCTGTCAGATGTTGAGAAACGCTATTCTCATATAGAAAAAGAAGCCCTTGCTCTTGTGAGACATTTCCATAAGTATCTTTATGGTGCTCCGTTTGAACTCCTTACAGATCATCGACCATTACAGTTCATATATGCTCCGAGATCAAAACCATGTGCAGTATTGAGAGATGGGTACTGATGATGCAAGGCTATGACTACAAAGTGAAGTATATAAAAGGCAGCAACACTATTGCAGATTATATGTCACGACTGATGGAAAATACAGACAAGAGTTCACCAATGGCACAAGAACTATGAACTCTAAAATTGGAATATTTGTTTGGAATTAGGTTGCTCCTGACTTTATACCTGTGTTTATGTACATGTTTTGGATAGGGATATCCCTGTTAATAGTTTATTTCATAATATAACTTGGTTTTTTTAAATCATTAAAATGTCATTTTATACAAAGGTAAAAAGGGATGCAGTGTTTGTACTATTATGAGATTAAAATGTCGCGATCCGCATTTTGCATTTGAATCCTCGATTTACGAGAATCCCATGCATGCGCAGTAGTTTGTATCTGGGACTCCACGAATAAACGCCAGAAGCGTGGCAGCTTTAAATGTTGTGTCGTCCTTTGAAAGCTCGTCAGAGCGACACATGCTTAACTACAGGCAAGAACCCAATTAAATGTGAATTCTACACCTCGCTCTACACGTGTAAAGAGGAGAGCCCTAGACAGAGCGAGTTGAAATCTCGATAACATCAAAACTTTAAAACTTTCATTCATCGCTTTTAATCCAATCTCATTTAAATGAAATCTAGACGCTCCACTACATTACGCGCGTAGATCTGACCTGGCTCCGTTACGTGAGCCGTCAGGTTTGCCTCTGAGATAGTTCAAATCAGCCAATCAGCGAATGCGCCCCGTAATCTATGGTGCAGGCGAATTGCATTTTGTTTATACGCTTTTCAGAACTCGGAAACCAAAGACTTCCGACTGTTTTCCGAATGTCGAACTGCCTTAATATCCGAATTAATGTCTTTTATGTACATTCAATTTACCATAGCTCTGTTTGTTGGCGAAACTAGTCAAATTGAAAGCTAAGACGTTATCTTTCGCAGAGCAAACTCTGCATACCACAACGTTATCCTTTAGTAGACGTTATCAATCCAAATGCTTATTATACGAGCCACTGTTCTGACGAGTGATCAACCATCGGAGAACAACCCTTATAAAGGGAAATTGTCGTGTAAACATGTAATTGTATTGCTTTTATGATTAATCATAAGACATGGAATGTGCAGGACTGTAGCAGTAGTACTCTATAATAATTATGATGTTTGGTTAAAACAATAAAACAAATTGTTCGAAACCTATACAGTTTCAAGACTCTCGATCCCCCCTCTAAACGGAAACTTGACACGCCCCTCTCAACCAACCCCTCCCGGTCCGAAATTAATCACCATCGGCCATGTAGTATGTATTCCCCTACATGGCTTCTCACGTACAACATCCCACAAATAAATACTATACTTAGAACACGGTGTGACCACCATGCGACGCAGTTTATTATTTGAGGAGACCTGCAACAATACATTCGGTACGATATACGTACGCAGAATATAATAATAATATAAAATTCAGTCTTTCCAAGGGTTATTTCCATGGGTAACCAACCCAAATAGAAAATGAACACATTGTGTAATAAAAACAATAACAGGAAATATATATATACATATGATGAAATGTACTAGCACATTATACATATTCATATGGTTCAATTATCTCTATAACAAAACTTGTATTACCAAAACATTAAAATTAGATAATATTCTTCACCGATTGTGTTCAATGTATTTAACATGAAGGTTCAAACACAATTTCAAACTAAACCTTTTCAGGTTTTTATTAAGAAGCTTCATGTATGTATAGCATTAAGCAAAGACTTCTTTGTTTTAACACCCGAGGTGTTTGTTTACAGTTTCATGACTATACATCTTACTTCAATATCAAGGTAACCATTATAAGCGACGAGAACATTTAATTGGAAACATTAAACCAACTAGCTGAATATTCATATGTTCAAGATCTAGTTACACTTTTCTCATATCAAAATTTGGGTTATGTGGTGAATTTTTTGTTGTGCTTATGTTGGAATGTGATTATTAAATCATTTAAACCGTTCCAACACAACAAATAAGTTAAGCCAACCTAACCCCAAGTTGATGCCAACTGTGCCCAAAGCTGCATTTTATGACACTATTCATGTTAGTGTATCTACTCATGATAATACCGCGCACCCTTTCACAAAGAGTGCGTGGTATTAACGATATATCGGTATGTTGCACTGGAGTAACAATAGATAACAACACCTACCTTTATAAACGACGGCCAGTTATATCATTGATACACGGATAAAATAAGATATGAAAAGTATCAATAAATTGCAATATGTATTGCACTACGATATATTGCGATACGAAAACGAGGAGCGATACTCATCCTTTGATTAATCGTATATCTATAATTCAAAAATAAAATTCAAAATGTTTTTTTTTTACATTGATAAAAGAAAATTATCACATTTGCCTTGTCATGCTGAAGCCTTGAAATACTTTTGAACGCCGATGAGATTGTTCATTTCTTAAAGGTTCTGTTTGAATGTCTACAGTTTAGTGACAAATTTTCAAATCAAAATCTTAATCTCAGTGCTAACTTTCACTTTGGATGTGTTAATTTTATGTTTTCATGCCACATTGATGTCGAAGCAGGATTACCCTTCCAATTTTCTATAAACAGGAAAACTATTGCGAGACGATCCAATGTTACAGCACTTGCCGAGAGTTCTAAAGCGACAGTAGCACGTTTGTTGAAAAATCTATTTCTTCCAATTTCTGTTAGTAAACATAACTGTATGTCACATGTATTATTTTCAGAGGTTCAAAATATCTCTTTACTCAACCCAATCATCCGGAGTCCTAGTTTAAATAATCTATTATTTGTTTAATTTATTACCTTTTCATTTCATATAGCCTAATTTGGTGATTCTAATGCCAGGAACTTAATGTACTTCCTTTTGTTCTATACGTCACACATATGTACTTGATGAATATGTTCGTATAACCTTAACCCGAAAAAATTAATCCTAGATCATTCTTTGATAATCCAAATGAACCAAACAAAATAATATAATATAATATTGTTACGTTTTATATGATTTACTATGGTTCGGATTCAGGGGTGGGGGAGGGGGGGAGGGGGGAGGGGGGGGAGAGGGGGGGATAGATGGGTTGCAAGCATCTATACGGGCACGTAGCAAAAGGCCCTATTCCATTCAAAAAACATTGAGCAACAAATGAACAATAAATATGACATAGCAATACTTGTATCGATACCGAAACGTCGCACTCATTGCACTCACTGAGGAATAGACAAGCGACGCCTTTGGGCCAATTTGGTCCAGCCATAAATGGCCAAGCTAGGCCCAAACTTGTAAAAATCAACAAGGGATTATTTTTCAAAATGCACTTCGAGACTTGCAATTTTTGATGACAGACAGACAGACAGACAGACAGACAGACAGACAGACATACATTTGAAGAAGAAACATTCCCGAAAGAAACCAGTCGGTTTCAATGACAACCACGGAGGCCGACGGTAGAAAAGAGTTCTTTACGGATTTGGGGAGAAGAATTATGGTGGTACGACGTAGAATTACCAAAAGTCAGAGTAAATTTACGAATTCTTAAAGTCCAGACTTATATCCTAGCCGTTTATAGACACTGGAGTAACCAGAAGGGTCGTTTATGAAGTTATGCAAATCACTCTCCATCGTCAATTCAGGTCAAGATGGATCCTAGAGTTCCCAGCAGCCACAGATAGATCGTTACCCGTATCCTTGATGCTTGGGACGGATCTTCTGGAATCAAGCAAAAGTTAAATTGAAACGTTATGTACTTCAAACTGTATTAGAAAATTTCTATATGATGATTAACTTTGATTACCATTAAATGGTGATATATTGTCATTCTTGTACCTACCGAATAGGAGTGAATTCGACGTTAAGAAGCAACTTATGATGGCGATGTCATTTCTACATTTTATGTTACGTCATTCCTACATTTTATGTTACGTCATTCATACATTTGATGTTACGTCATTCATACATTTGATGTTACGTCATTCATACATTTAATGTTACGTCATTCATACATTTTATGTTACATCATTCATACATTTAATGTTACGTCATTCATACATTTAATGTTACGTCATTCATACATTTTATGTTACGTCATTCATACATTTAATGTTATGTCATTCATACTTTTAATGTTACGTCATTCATACATTTAATGTTACGTCATTCATACATTTAATGTTACGTCATTTATATATGTTCTGTTTCGTCATTCATACATTTAATGTTACGTCATTCATACATGTTATGTTCCGTCATTCATACATTTGATGTTACGTCATTCATGCATGTTATGTTCCGCCATTCATACATTTAATGTTACGTCATTCATACATGTTATGTTCCGTCATTCATACATTTAATGTTACGTCATTCATACTTTTAATTTTACGTCATTCATACATTTAATGTTACGTCATTCATACATTTAATGTTACGTCATTCATACATTTAATGTTACGTCATTTATACATAATATGTTCCGTCATCCATACATGTTATGTTCCGTCATTCATAATTTAATGTTACGTCATTCATACATGTTATGTTCCGTAATTCATACATTTGATGTTACGTCATTCATACATGTTATGTGCCGTCATTCATACATTTAATGTTATGTCATTCATACATGTTATGTTCCGTCATTCATACATTTATTGTTACGTCATTCATACATGTTATGTTCCGTAATTCATACATTTATTGTTTCATCATTCATACATGTTATGTTCCGTCATTCATACTTGCTTTGGTTGAAAACAAGAATGCAGCAAAGAAGCATCATATAGCTCCATCTATTTCTGCATCGTGATGTATGTGGTGAGACACTTGAAAAAGTACTTTTGCTGTTTTCTACTTCCCTATCGGATAATTCAGCGTTAGAGTTCGTGTGTCAAGGTCAGTTAACAAAGGTTTAATTGTGAAGAAGAAACTTTCAAAATATTACCGCGAAACATGAACCTTTAATTTGTCTAAAGCATTATGTTAGGGTCACGTGGACCAATCATATATCGCGACGAGGAAGGATAACGCCATAGAATTGTAGTATATGAATATAACTTATACTCACGACAACGCCCGGTCTCCCTCCGACAAGCTCCACAGTTGTGAAGACACTTCTTTCTACAGTCTTGAGACCACCACCCTTCCACACAGCCGTGGGTGCAGACAGAAGACTTCAGTTCATGACCATGGCACTCCTTGGCAACACACTGGATGTTGCACGTCTTCTCGCAGTGATGACCATAGAAGCCGGTTTCGCAACCGTTGGAGCACTCCTGCTTTCCGTCCTGGACACAAGTTTCATCTCGACACCCAGACGGACACCTGAGGTCACATCTGTCCCCAGTCCAGCCTGCCCTGCAGCCTTTTGTACAATACCCATCAGCGTGGTAACAGGATTTGCTGATGCAGTTTCTTGAACACTGCAGTCCGCAATGGCTGCCCCACCATCCAGCTATACAACCGTCTCGGCACTTCCGTGTAAGTCGATCACAGTATCTTCCTCCGGCCTCGGCCGAGATACATTTGTGAGGACACTGAATATCGCATCTATCCCCACTCCAACCGGGGCGACATCCTTGGATACATTTCCCATCAGTTGGGTAGCACCCAGTGCCTTCACAACCTGTACTACATCTGTTCTCACACGAATCCCCCCACCAGCCGAGTCTACATCCTTCGTGACAGGTTCCGGTCTTTCGATCACATGAAACAATCTCACCAGAGGTTGGAAGGCAGTTGTTTGAACATGCCGTGGAACAGTCTTCGCCGTAGTATCCGGTGTTACAACGGTAACAAAATCCTGTTACTTGTTTACAGCCGCCGGTATCACAGTGACCTTTGCACTCGTAATCGCACTTGAGTCCCCACCAGCCTGTCTGACAATCCTGACAATGTTCCCAACGTGGCACAGGTCCGTGACGACAATGAGAAGATCCTGTTGTCAATTGAGCTGTGACTGGGAATATAACGCAAACGAATACTAAAAATATGTCAAGCAGTTAAGTGTTTGGAAAATATCGATGCTTACATACAGGAAATAAAGACTGCATACCGTGATTTTCGAATAGCTTAGGGAATGAGGGTTTTTTAAATTTCGTGCAAGAACATGCAAGCTTACTGGTGCCTTCATTGTGTTTTAAGTCAGCAAGTATCGCATTAGCTCATTGTCTATTTACACTACAAATACAGCCATTGGCGCTGTAGCACATCAAGTTATCTGACATTTGTTATACATTCTTATTACATATCTTATAAAGGATCACCACATCTCTACTTCATGATACCTATCAGTTATACCTATTTAAAGCGTGGCGCCTGTATCCTTATAAGGGATCGCAAGGTAACCAAATGAAAAATTATAATCTCCATTAACTAAGGTCTGTACATAAGGTTTAAGCTTTTCAGGCCTTTTGCTTCTTGAGAAGAATTATTTCTAAGGCTTAGTCCCCTTTGTCCTTTTCAGGGTCGCAAGGTAAAACAATTTATATATCATAATCGCAATTAGGTAAGAAGTTTGTAAACAGGTTTTCCGTTTTCTAGGCCTTTTGCTTCTAGACAAAAAGATGAAAATAGGTTCTGTGGCCTTTAGTAGGGGTTACAGGGTCACCGAAACTATATATTTGACAATCTTTGGTTATTTGTTACTTTTGTCAACTCGTGCTGGTATATTTGATATCGGAAGACACTCGTTGGAGATTGTCTATAACCTAGCTTTGATGGTGTTTATTCCTGTTTTTTTTCCTGTTAGAGTATTTTTGTGTTCGCAATATTTCTTACTTAATTGTGAGACAACTTCACAAAAGTGTGCGATACAGCTGTCCCATTTAAACATAGAACATATAAGGATTATCTCCTGATGAAATAAGAAATATGGCTCTCCTGATAAAAAAAACCTTTATAGGAAGACATTAATGTATCCAACCTTAGTCATAGGTTTACAAGAATCACGACAAAGAACTAACCATTCATTTAAGCAAATAAAATGATTATCAAATTAAAACCTTAGTTATACAAATTTGCGGCGAAATAATAATAATAATAATAGGACACTTGTACCGCGCATATATCCATGCACATTACATGCTCAAAGCGCCAAAATAGGATAATCTGATTAATATTGAATATCATAATCTGATTAATATTGATTTAAACATTTTGGTAGATGTTCTTCTATATATGCTGTTTTGACCAATAATTCATTACTGAAAAATGCAAACGTTTGAACGTTGGTTTTGATATAAAGCCAAATCATATATTCATGCTGAAAACTTTGCTTTAGTAGAACGTGTCACAATCTCATCTCAGCTCGAAACTTGTCCCTCATACCTCGCTGCGTTTCTTGGTCTGACCACTGTTTCATAAGAAAAAGCCTAATCAATTGCAAATATTGTCACGCTAGTAAACGTTTTTCACTATCTTCCTCGAGGTCGCAGACATGGCTCAATTTTCCTGACAAACATGAGCGTATTCGTCATGATAGTAAACTACCACGGGACCATTTTGCGTTAATCCAGGCTCAGCTTTCCTCAGGTTTATTCAGTAAAAGGTCGTATTCCGAGATACAAAGGTTAGATGGGATGTTTTTGTCAGTTCAAAAGTTGCCGATGTTTTTCAGATTCGATTCTGATATGGCTGACACAGTCTGGCGATC